>APFE030467446.1:0-173289 GCA_000404065.3 Pinus taeda | reverse complement strand
GAGGAAGTTGGTCTTTTTGCAGACTCCTGAATTACATTCCAAACAGGTGACCTGGGGAAAATCGTCATAACTTTTTCTTTGAGCATTGGATTGAAATTTCGTAAGAAGGTACAGAAAGAGGGCGGACTTGAGTTTCTTCTATATATTTTTCAGAGCTAAAGGTCGAAACAGTAACTCATGGCACGTCGTTCAAGTTCTCTCTACTGAACTAGTCTATAATCAAGTCACTGTGGAAGATTTCACATAACTCTTCCTTGGAGAATCCAATTTCGATCAGACTGGTGGCATTGGAAAGAGGACACAGAGGGCTACCAGAGGTTGCAATTTCAGAACTAGATGTTCTGAAAGTACAGAGATAGATCAGAAGCAATATCGAGCTCTAATACCAAATGTTATGAAACCAGCTCAAGAAAAGATAGAAAAGAGAGATCAACGCCTTAGAATTCAGCGTCTTCGAGGGGGCAACCTCCTTTACATTACATAAATGAACAATTCTTGGATTATTCAAATGAAAAGACCTCCTCTCTCTATATATAGGAGTATAAGGGGTCATAACATAATCAGAGCCTACATAACATTTGGTATCAGAGCTTTGGATTCTAGGGTTTCATTGCTCCAAACAGGTCATCGTGGCATTTTTGCTATAACTTTTTTTCTGCGACGTTTCAGAAGTTGAAAAAAAAACCCATTTGAGAAGACATCGCGCTAAATCTCGGGTCTGAATTTCAGAGCTTTTTGCGCTATATTTGTGGAGATATGATCTGAGGAAGTTTTTCTTTTTGTAGACTCCTGAGTTACATTCCAAACAGGCGACTTGGGGAAAATCGTCATAACATTTGGTATCATAGCTTTGGATTCTAGGGTTTCGCTGCTCCAAACAGGTCATCGTGGCATTTTCGCTATAACTTTTTTTTCTGCAACGTTTCCGAAGTTGAAAAAAAACCCATTTGAGAAGGCATCGCGCTAAATCTCGGGTCCGAATTTCAGAGCTTTTTGCGCTATATTTGCGGAGATATGATCTGAGGAAGTTGGTCTTTCTACAGACTCCTGAATTACATTCCAAACATGTGACCTTGGGAAAATCTTCATAACTTTTTCTCTGAGCATTGGATTGAAATTTCGTAAGAAGGTACAGAAAGAGGACATACTTTAGTTTCTTCTATATATTTTTCAGAGCTAAAGGTCGAAACAGTAACTCGTGGCACGTCGTACAAGTTCGCTCTATTGAACTAGTCTATAATCAAGTCACTGTGGGAGATTTCGTATAACTCTTCCTTGGAGAATCCAATTTGGATCAGACTGGTGGCATTGGAAAGAGGACACAGAGGTCTACCAGAGGTTGCAATTTTAGAACTAGATGTTCTGAAAGTACGGAGATACATAAGAAGCAATATCGAGCTCTGATACCAAATGTTATGAAACCAGCTCAAGAAAATATAGAAAAGAGAGATCAATGCCTTAGAATTCAGCCTCTTTGAGGGGGCAACCTCCTTTACATTACATAAATGAACAATTCTTGGATGATTCAAATGAAAAGACCTCCTCTCTATATATAGAAGTCTAAGGGGTCATAACATAATCAGAGCCTACATAACATTTGGTATCAGAGCTTTGGATTCTAGGGTTTCGCTGCTCCAAACAGGTCATCGTGGCATTTTCGCTTTACCTTTTTTATGCGATGTTTCAGAAGTTGAACAAAAAACTCATTTGAGAAGACATCACGCTAAATCTCGGGTCCGAATTTCAGAGCTTTTTGCGCTATATTTGCGGAGATATGATCTGAGGAAGTTGTTCTTTTTGTAGACTCCTGAATTACATTCCAAACAGATGACCTGGGGAAAATCGTCATAACATTTGGTATCAGAGCTTTGGATTCTAGGGTTTCGCTGCTCCAAACAGGTCATCGTGGCATTTTCGCTATAAATTTTTTCTGCGATGTTTCAGAAGTTGAAAAAAACCATTTGAGAAGACATCGCGCTAAATCTCGAGTCCGAATTTCAGAGCTTTTTGCGCTATATTTGCGGAGATATGATCTGAGGAAGTTGGTATTTTTGCAGACTCCTGAATTACATTCCAAACAGGTGACCTGGGGAAAATCGTCATAACTTTTTCTTTGAGCATTGGAATGAAATTTCGTAAGAAGGTACAGAAAGAGGACGGAGTGTAGTTTCTTCTATATATTTTTCAGAGCTAAAGGCCGAAACAGTAATTCGTGGCACATCGTACAAGTTTGCTCTACTGAACTAGTCTATAATCAAGTCACTGCGGGAGATTTCGCATAACTCTTCCTTGGAGAATCCAATTTGGATTAGACTGGTGGCATTGGAAAGAGGACACAGAGGGCTACCAGAGGTTGCAATTTCAAAACTAGATGTTCTGAAAGTACAGAGATACATCAGAAGCAATATCGAGCTCTGATACCGAATGTTATGAAACCAGCTCAAGAAAAGATAGAAAAGAGAGATCAACGCCTTAGAATTCAGCCTCTTCAAGGGGGCAGCCTCCTTTACATTACATAAATGAACAATTCTTGGACGATTCAAATGAAAAGACCTCCTCTCTATATATAGGAGTCTAAGGGGTCATAACATAATCAGAGCCTACATAAAATTTGGTATCAGAGCTTTGGATTCTAGGGTTTCGCTGCTCCAAACAGGTCATCGTGGCATTTTCGCTATAACTTTTTTCTGCGATGTTTCAGAAGTTGAAAAAAAAACCCATTTGAGAAGACATCGCGCTAAATCTCGGGTCCGAATTTCAGAGCTTTTTGCGCTATATTTGCGGAGATATGATCTGAGGAAGTTGGTCTTTTTCCAGACTCCTGAATTACATTCCAAACAGGTGACCTAGGGAAAATCGTCATAACATTTGGTATCAGAGCTTTGGATTCTAGGGTTTCGCTGCTCCAAACAGGTCATCGTGGCATTTTCACTATAAAATTTTTTCTGCGCCGTTTCAAAAGTTGAAAAAAAAACCCATTTGAGAAGACATCGCGCTAAATCTCAGGTCCAAATTTCAAAGATTTTTGCGCTATATTTGCAGAGATATGATCTGAGGAAGTTGGTCTTTTTGCAGACTCCTGAATTACATTCCAAACAGATGACCTGGGGAAAATCGTCATAACTTTTTCTCTGAGCATTGGATTGAAATTTCGTAAGAAGGTACAGAAAGAGGACAGACTGTAGTTTCTTCTATATATTTTTCAGACTTAAAGGTCGAAACAGTAACTCGTGGCACGTCGTACAAGTTCGCTCTACTGAACTAGTCTATAATCAAGTCACTGTGGGAGATTTCACATAACTCTTCCTTGGAGAATCCAATTTGGATCAGACTGGTGGCATTGGAACGAGGACATAGAGGGCTACCAGAGGTTGCAATTTCAGAACTGGATGTTCTGAAAGTACAGAGATAAATCAGAAGCAATATCGAGCTTTGATACCAAATGTTATGAAACTAGCTCAAGAAAAGATAGAAAAGAGAGATCAACGCCTTAGAATTCAGCCTCTTCGAGGGGGAAACCTCATTTACATTACATAAATGAACAATTATTGGATGATTCAAATGAAAAGACCTCCTCTCTATATATAGGAGTCTAAGGGGTCATAACATAATCAGAGCCTACATAACATTTGGTACCAGAGCTTTGGATTCTAGGGTTTCACTACTCCAAACAGGTCATCGTGGCATTTTCGTTATAACTTTTTTCTGCGATGTTTCAGAAGTTGAAAAAAAACCCATTTGAGAAGACATCGCGCTAAATCGCGGGTCTGAATTTCCTAGAACATCTCTACTGCCAACCATTGATATGGACAACTTCATTATGCACGGTACCAAACTCGAAATACAACACCCACATGACTATGTCAAGGGACAATACTTCATCCAATATTGCTTCTTCAACTCTTCTCGAGCGAATGTTGTAACCAGTTCTCCTCGTTTCTTGCTCGTCTATAAATCCTTATCCATTCGCTCATTCTCTGCGATCAGGAAGCGAACACTCAAGCTAGTGGCTTTGGCATATGCTCTGGTAGCATCAGCCAATGTTGTTTGATGCTTACGTGCATCAGACATGATCACTCGTTCCTCAAACTGCATAAGAGATGTGTGATCATCTGATGTCAACACTCTACGATATTGCACAACTCTATGTTGGGACTCATCAAATGAGATGTTGTGCATTTCTCCCTCTAGATTGTCTCCAAGGATTTCAATGTCTCCTTGGTCGCTTGGGACTTGCTACGCTTCTGGATCCGTGAAGTTGGTGGGTCTACCTCTTGGTGGTGAGGCATGAGGTCGGTGTCTTGCTCTAACTCCTATTGCTCCATATCTGTATCCATGTGCTCAAGTGCTTGTTCAATTTCTTGAGCAAATTCCTGCTCCTGCGGTTGCTCACCCTGTCTGCTTGGTGTCAACTAGTCGAATGAGTCGACTACCTGTACGGGCACAGTTTCATCTGTTTGTACATGTTGCGCCCTTTGTTATACCTATTGTTGTTGCAATTCCTTCTCTTGTATGCGCAGCTCCTGTTCCTTCCAGAGCTGCTCCTTCAATTCATGAAACTCCTTCTTTGTTTCCTCCATTCTCCATTTTTCTCTTTTCCTTTGTGCATTTCTCTTGTCGCATTGTTGCCTCTTCGCCTCTATTTCCAAAGCTGCTTTTTGCACAAGTGGATCTGCTTAAAACTTGTAGCTTTATTCCTCCATGCTGTCGACAATCTTCCTCTTGCCTTTGTTGCGCGCTGGTATGTTTACCTCTATTGTTGCTACTGGTGGTGCTCTCTGGGAAGTTGCTTTACGCTGCTTCACTAACCATTCCACAATGATGCCGACTGGTTCATTGGGCCTGGAGAAGTCATAAAAATATCTCCATGGGTCTTCCTCTGCCCAATGACTCGCCCCGTGGATCCACTAAAATTGTACTCTCGTGCAGTGATATTTTACAAAACAATGTGGGTCATACAAATTGTAACTTTAGGCGTCGAATGGATATTTCTTGATCTCCTTTGCTTCGACATCTGCATGCTTGAAATTTTGTATCTCGTATAACCCGATCTACAACGGAAGAACGGGCCAACTTACTTGATAGCGTAAGACATGCTTTTGAGGATGGTTGGTAGGGAGGCTCTAAACGAAGCTAAGGAATTTTTTTTTTAGGGTGGTTGTAGCTGCTACAACATTGCCGCAAAACCTAGCAGGGCTTGGAGAGGGGAACACTAAACTAGACCAAGAGACAACAATGGGGTTGTGTGTGTGCCTTGGGTGGGCATACACACACACAACACAGCGGTCATGCAGGTTGCACGCCAGCGACACATTAAGCATGTCGATCTGCACACTCATTGTGTCGCAGGCAGGCACGTCCACGACCAGGGGCGCCCTTTCGGGGCATAGCAGCCCCCTCCCCGCCAAGGGGCCGATCTTCAAAGTGAGCCCTTACCCCCAACAGGACGGGGGGGCGATTCTTGGAATCAACTCCTTCCTGCCATGTGGTCGATTATGAGAACCGACCCCTGACAGGGGGGCAATTCTCAGAATCAACCCCTTCCTGCCATGTGGTCGATTATGAGAACTGACCCCTGACAGGGGGGTCAATTGAGAATCGTCCCCCTGGCCTATCAAGGGTTGATTCTCATAATCAACGCCCCCACCTACTAGGGAGCCGTTGTGGGCACGTCCGACCGTGGGCGTGCCTGCCCGTGACACATCGAGCGTAGAGGGTGGTTCATATGAGAATTCAAGAACAAATGGTTAAATTGTTGAATGCAGATAGTTGGGATGATGTTGTATGCAACTACCCAAATTCAAGTTCTACATCAATGCTCAAAGATTTTTATCTTGCATTTAAAAATGTATGTTGATTTATAAATTCATTTTTATTCATGTGTATAGTATTTTTATTTTATAACTTATACATATATGTATTTATTTCATTAAAGCTCAAGAAAAATGCGTATGGAGCACCAAATAATTTCAGAAGTTTTATTGAAAAAACTAAGACAGAAAGATTGAGAAAGCAATGTATTAGTAATGTTGAACTTGATCACAGTCTTACTCATTTCATTTGAAATGGGCTCGAGACTGTCCAATATCAAATAATACAAGGTGATTGTGAAGACATTGGAAAACTCATACCTAAAATGGATTCTTCCTTAGTTATTGTAGATATTCTTTATGGTTTTAGTATCTCAAACATTGAGTATGATAGTGACCCTTATACTTATCAAGCTCTTAGTAAAGTGGTTGTGGGATTTGTAGAACTCACAATATCACCATTGTGGAGATTTGTTACATTTCATTCAAACACACAATTTGCAATGTTATTGACAAGCTTCAAGGGAAAAACAAAGTCAAGGATGCCGCTTACATGGTAAGATGTTTAAATTGTATGTTTGATTAATGTTAAAATATCATTTATGTACAAGTTAATTGAATTTTTACTATTTCATGTTACAGGCAAAAGTCAAATCTTATTAACCGCGGAAGATGAACCAATTATAAGTGATTGTGAGTTCATCCATGTTGAAAGTTGGACAAAAGATGATAGATATAAGCATGTGCTTCTTAATCGGGTAGATGGAAAGAGACATAGCCAAGTACTGGTTTATGATGTTGTTGTAAAAAAACTAACATATGAAGATAAAGAAGCAAAATGAGAGATAGTTAACATTTATAAAAAACCACAGTCATTGATTGAGTATCTTATAGATTTATGTTCAAATGAAGGAGATTGGGTTTTGGATTTATTCTCAGGCGCAGGTAAGTTTTATTATATAAAATTGAATTTCAATATCTTCTTTTTTAATTTTTATGTGATTATACTAATATACTGAATTATTTTTTTGTACTTAATGATTAGGTACAACACTAGCATGCCGCCTACAAAAAGGAAGAAATTGTATTTCCATTGAAAAATGTTCAATACAATGCAAATTTATTCAACAAAGAATTAATGTTGAGTCAATTTCTTCCAAATGCAATGCAAAAAGTTTGTTTGAGGAAAGAGTATTTTAATGAATCACGTGTGGCAAAAAAGACAGAAACCTCAACCACCATTAGATGGAATGATTGGAAAGGCATACATTAAGAGATTCAGAGACATCAAAGATCTATTAGAAGAGGAAAATGAGCAAAGTGAATCAAAAAATATTATGGAAGAAGACAATGATGAAACTCTAGAAGATGAAGAGTATGGATTACGTGATATTATTGATTAAATTTAAGTTATGCTCGGAAAAGAAGCTCATTTTTTATAATTGTTAATTAGTTATATTTGTAATGTTTTGACTTTGACATTTCTTGAGAAGAATAAGTATTCAGTTATTGTTGTTATATGTTTAATATTTGTATCATGTGATTTTCATTTATTTTTTTATGTGAATCATTATTTTTTGGAAAAAACTATAATTATTATTATTTTCTGACATGAAATTCATAATAATGTTATTATTTAACCATTTTTTCTTAATTTTTTCATATAAAAATCGTTTATTTGACATGTCATTTTTAGCCAAAAAAAGGTTTCAAATTGTGTAATTTTTTTGTTAAATTTATTCAAAATGTGTAATTTTATATCAATTATTAAAAAATATTGTTTTTTAAGAAACAATTATTTGATGTGCATTGAAATATTAATTAACGATATACAAGTGTATAGAAGATCAAAATTTTCAGATATCTACCTTTTTTTAACTATGCAAAAAAATAAAGATTCCATTACAAAAAAAATGAAAAGAAAAACAAAAAAATATGAAGACAACTACTTAAAAAATTGTTAAATTTAGAAAATAATTATTCACATTCAATACCTTAGAAAATTTAAAGTAAAAAAATAAGTCTTTAAAAAAAATATGAAGAAGATGACTACTTAAAAAATTGTTAAATTTAAAAAATAATTATTCACATTTAATACATTAGAAAATTTAAAGTAAAAAAATAAGCCTTATAAAAAAAGGCTCGACGCTGCATCAATACTTTTTAAAATCAACATGAAAATCACAACATTTTAAACATAATGTACATAGAAAATTTAAAGTGTCAAAAACTATGCTAATATGTGTGTGTGTGTGAATCAACACTTTTCAAAATTGGTTGATTTTTTTGTTACCTAAAAAAAACGGGTAATTGTATTAGTTCTCATTTCAAAGTTTACATTGTTTTGGGATCTAAATATCGAGGGATCCATTTATATATGCTTAGCACGAAGATCTGATGTGGCCCAATGGTGCATATAGGATCCTGGTATCAACGTGAAAATGCATATGTAGTATGCAGATACGAATTGCTTGAGGGTGATCAATATTGGAGTGGGAGGATTTGTAACATCCCCATTTTCAGTTTCCTTAATAGCACAAAGAGGATGGATTTCCAAAGTATGTGATGGGTCGGTCATAGGAGCAAGATTACATCATCAGGGGTCCTCAAGGGGTTTTGAGGAGTTTTATGGGGTCCAATGACGTTCGCTTGGCATATTTCATTATCAGGATCAGTTTTGCACAATTCACTTTTGGTTTTGTTGCATTCCAATAATTTTCGTAAAATAGGGTTATTATTGAGTTTGTTTAAATTAATTACGTTTAAAGTGTTATTCCGAGAGGTATATTTGACAAAACACTTTAGTGTAATAGCATGTTGGAACCGAAACAAAAATTTATATAGGATGAGATGACGAAAAGTGGATTTTAGCCAGAGAAATGATGGTGACTAATTTACCATTTTCCTGGATTAAAAAATGACTTTAATTAGTCACTTAATTAAATAAAATAATGTAAAAGAGTTAAATGGAGAAAAAAACCAATAAGAAAATAAGGGCTTCTAGAAGGATCCATCAAATTTATAAAAGGAGGAGAAGCAAGCCATTTGGGGATATCTTGGTTTTTTTAATCATTGTTGTAGTGAGGGTTGGAGAACGAAATTTCTAGGTCCAACTAAGCCCTAACACAAAATCTCTCGAGTTTATTAGTTTGTGTTGGACAAAACCCCACACCCTTGAGGAGATTCCATCCAAGAACTTTACAGAGCTTCAACAACCACTAGAGATCATATATATAGTAGATTTGAAGTTGGAGTGAGGATCATCTAGATTCTCAACTTGGGCATCATTGTCATTTATAATATTTTGGAGGCTAGGATAAGATTGTAGAAGATTATCTAGTGGTCGTCTTTCCCTCAGCTAATTCTAGCTATTGCATTGATCTATTATTTCATTGTTAATAAAGTTGATTTGTAGGATTTCGTATGTGTTTCTAAGTTCCATGATGTAAATCTATTTCAATTGTCGTAATTTCATGGTGCTTGCTCTGTTATTGTTTGGAGGAATTTATGGTTAATTTTTTCTTAAAACAGTTTTTGGAAAAATTATACTTCAACATATTACATCAATCTATCATAGAATGAATTTGTTCATCCTAGACTCCAAAAATCAGCGAACAATCAAATGCTTAAGTATGCCTATTGTTGTCCACTATTCTTTCAGTTGATGTGGTCTAAACTTTTGAGATTTATAGGAGTTGGAGGGTAACTTTCTGGCACCACTAGTGTTAGGGATCTTTTTCTTTGTAAAAGGAGTATGCACCCTGAAATTCTTGTTAATATGAATATTGCAAAAGACCCAATGGACCCAAAGAATATGAAAGGTATTTATGTAATCTGATGTTCTTGCGGGACCCCCTACATTGGTGAAACTGACCGCTCAACTAATCAAAGAATTCAAGAGCACACAACTGACATTAAACATGGGAGAACCACTCCTCAGTTTTAACAAAACATGCGGAAAATACAAAACATCATATATGCATTGAAGAGGCCCGGATCATTGCTAAGCGATGAGCCTCAATATTGCAACAAGAATGTTGCAACTCCCAAGGCTATCAACTTTAATTATCAACCCCGGGTTTGTACAAACTTAAAAGGTATCAACACTATATGTGAAACATACAATGTGTCATTATTTTGTTGTCATGATATAATGGAGTGAATGTAATGAAATTAAATCCTAAACAAATTGCATAAATGGAAATGTTAGATTGAAAATAAATTAATCCTAGGCAAGAACAACAATTTATGATTGAAATCCTAAGAACATGAATTCAAATAAATAGGCCTAATCTACATTTTAAAAAGACATATCTTAATTGGTGTTTTATTCTTCCTCAATGATGGATTTAGATCCTAGGGTTTATGATTCAAACCTAAGAGACAAAAACCAACATTTTAAGCATATAGGTGCTAAATGAGTGTTATAGGAAGTTAATGTTTGCCACAGGAAGTTATAGGTTTGCTACAAGAAGATATAGTTCACCGAATGATCAAGTAAATCAAATCCAAATGGGATGGGGCAAATTTTGTTATTGAATAGAATATTTTAGGTCTCCATTCTAAGTGGAATCACTCAAAAATACCTCTGTTTACATGTGCTAAAAAATAGAAGAAAATTATTAGTCTGAAATCTAGAAATTCGAGAACTAATGAGCTAGTTAATCTATAAAATGCATAACCTAATCAAGTGAAAATGGAATGGGGTAAATTTTGTTATTAACTTGAATGTTTTTATGATCTAATTCAGGTGGAATAAAGTCAAATGAAGCTCATTAGCATGTTCTAAAAAATAACAGAAAATTAGTATTATTTGCTACAAGGGACTTCCATAATATTTTAGATTTGTGAATAAGCAAACTAATCCAAGTAATTTAATGATTACTGTGACCTGTCATAGTTGTTTCAAGGATGAATTCATACTTGTGATACTACAAAAAAAACTCACTTCAACCATTTAACCCAATCCTACAAAAAGAAATTATCAATACTAAATGTAGAAATAGGAAAAACAAGAACACAGATGCATGTGAATAATAAGTGAAAAGAAGAAAAGTAAATTATACAAAAGGGCTTTGAGGTTCGTCGGATGGCCAAGCTCAAGAATACTCAGAGTCTTATGAAGGAGACCAAGCTTTAGAAGCTAAAAATGACACCACTCTTCAGTGTTTGAATCAATCTAAGTACATCCCCACTAGAAATGAAGGTGGAACTGTAAAAATACAAGTTTTCTCCACAAGAAAACTAAGAAAAACTCACCCCTAGGGCAAATTTGAATTGATACTTATAAAAAATGATGAGGAATCATTTTCTTTGAAAGGAGGAAGTTTTCCCCTTCAAAATCCCTCAAATAGTGGATCTAGTTCCCAACACTAGGAATCTGCATTAAATGACAAGGAACACATTCATAGATTTTCTCAATCATTGGAGCTCCAAAATTTGAGCAATAATTTCATAGTATCTTGTTGATTTATTATCCAATATTGATCCTCCTATAATAGGGAGCAAGTCCCTAGATTATCTCCTCCAAATCTTCATAATCTGCCCAATATTCTACAAAAATAAATAATATTAGGCACAAGTATGAAATCATTTCTAAACCTTCATAATGAACATATAAAAGCTAGAAAACATTATTAAGCATAGAAGTAGAGGTTTAATATAGCGTTCAAGTGCCTAAGAAAGGCTAGACATGCCTTAATTTATGTCTAATTTATTGGTCTATCACTAAAATTAATCATTTTGATCACCGAAAGTTTAGGGAGGCCATGGAGATTGAAATGAGACCAAGGCATCTAAATAGAGACTATGGCTAAAAAATTAGTACTTGTTTGGTCTCTACGCTTTCCTTTTGATGATTTTATATCTATCTTTTAGTATTTATATATTTAATTTTTTACTTATTTATTTATCGAATTCTATTTATAAGATGCCTAAAAAAAGGCTAGATGATTTTATATCTATCTTTTAGTATTTATATATTTAATTTTTTACTTATTTATTTATCGAATTCTATTTATAAGATGCCTAAAAAAAGGCTAGATGGGCCTTAATTTATGTCTATTTTATTGGTCCATTACTAAGATTGATCATTTTGATCACCGAAAGTTTAGGGAGGCCATAGAGATTGAAAGGAGATTAAGTCATCTAAATAGAGACGATGGCTAGAAAATTAGTAGTTATTTGGTCTCTCTGCTTTCCTCTTAATAATTCTATATTTATCTTTAAGTATTTATATATTTATTTTTTTACTTATTTATTTATCGAATTTTATTTATATTCTATTATTTTTCTATATTCTATCTCTTTCTTTTTTTAATTTAATTTATTAATTAATTTTAGTTTTCATCATTTTTTAGTTATTTTATTTTTATATTTGTATATTTTGAGTTTTAAATTTTTTTATTATCTTCTTTTAGTAGCCATTTAGTTATTCGTAGTATTCGCCTCTTAACTTCTTATTCTTTTAACCTCCTTTTTTTTTTTAAAAATTGTTGTGATTTAGTTACTCATAGTATTCCCCTCTCTTAACTTGTTATTCTTTTGACCTCCTTTCCTTTAAAGCCTATTATTGTTTGTCTTTTCCTTTAATCTTGATTTATTTTTTCTTTTGACTTCTTTTCCTTTATATAATATATATATTATATATATATATATATATATATTCTTTTAAGAATTCTTATTTGCTTAATATATTTAATTATTAATTTTTAAACTTTTTTATTTATTTACTTTTTAGTCAAAAACTAATTAAAATATTTAGTCAAAACAAATATTTATTCATTTACTCAAAACTAATATTTTTTCATTTACTCAACACTAAATGAAATATGTATTTATTTAGTCAAAGCCAATTTTTTTAATTTATTGTTGTTCAAATCTTAATATTTATTTATAGATTTAATTTAATTAATCATATTTATTTTTATTCAAAACTTAAATAAATAAACAAAAATAATTAATTAATTAATTAATTTTTTTTCTTTTTTTATTCTTTTCTTTTTCTTTTTCTTTTTCTTCTTCTTCTCTTTTCTTTTCTTTTTCTTTTCTTCTTCTTCTTTTTTTCTTTTCTTTTTCTTTTCTTTTCTTTTCTTTCGTAAATTAGACTAATTCTATTAATGTAACAAAAGTAGTACAAGGAGGCACCAACCTCTAAAATTATGCCATGTTTAACAACAAAACACTGGAAAGAGATTGCCCGCAACGGGAAAACCAGTCCAAAACTATAAGAGTTTGCTGCCCACGCAGGGGTAACAGCCTGTAGTGCCAGAGTGGAATAGTTTTTTGAACAATCATCAAAATTAACAACATTGCATAAAAAAAACATCAGAATAGACCCATAGTATTGGGCGTCAGGAACCCAGAACCTGAAAAACATTGACCAGCTAGGTGTCGTTAGGAGGAGGAGGTTCTTCCACTATCAGACACACATACGCCTCCATGTCATCTTCTGCATCCTGTTTATCTCTCGGAGTTTCTTCCATGTTCTTGAAGCGACTTGGAGCAGTGCGTCCCTGAGTTGCTTCGCTGCCTTTGTGCTCCCCTATGCTGCTTCCAGGGGTTTTTCTCTTGCTGGTGGTGTTCCACGCTTGAGTATTGCGGGCTGGGTCTTCAGAGTTTTGTGGCTCCTCTCTACATGCCACCAGATAGTCGTAATTATGCAAGATCGTTCCAGCGTGCAGCAAAATTGATATTGTACAGAATGACTGGGATGCAGGGAAGATACAGAGGCAGTAGGAGACTGGGGAGCAGCATCAACAGGCCGAGGACCTGCATTCTGAGCCTACCCGTGACCGCTGTGAGTGGCTGGGTAGCGTCCAAAGAAATGAGTCGTCAAAGGGGAGGATGAGTCAGAGGGGGACGAGTCAGAGAGCAATAAGGAGGGGCGGCGAATTGATCTTCCTTTGCTACTACCCCTCCTACAACGCATTCGATGACGTAGACGAGGCATGCTCACCTGGGCCAAATTGAGCGGACGAGGACGAGAAGGAGCAGTGCCAAAGAATGAGTGGTCAATGGGAACAGAAGGACCTGTAAACAACGATTCAGAGCAGAGATTCAAGACCGAAGAACCAGTCTGTAGGCAACATAAAAGACTTTGCGAGAAATGTGCACCATCCACCATCTCAATGCAGCACAGAACTTGGCAGTGTTCAATACCCATGGTTGAACTTAATGTATTATTTAAGTATGACCAAAAAAAAATAATATATTTAAGTTTAAATATTTTTATTTAATTCAAGAATTATAATTTATTAAAAAAATCAACTCTCAAGTAACAGTTACCTTATATTCATTATATTAAATATTCTTTATTAATAAATAACAATTTCTTGTCAAAACTAATTGTTAGATTCTAACATTCAAAAATTAATTCTCTACATTGTTATCCCTATTTAATTCTCCATATCATCGTGATGATGAACCATGGGTATTTAATGTGTTAATGTGATGTCATGATCTGATTCTTCATTTTCTTGTCTTCATGATGAACCATGAGTATTTACTGTGATCTTCTTGGGAAAATTAACTGTGATCAAGATATAGATCACATAAGTCTAAATTCTGATATTAATAATATTGTTATATTGTAAGTTTATTGTAAGCATTAAGTTTAATTTTAAAAAAGTTATAAAATTAAATTGAAATAAAATATTTTGATTTTGAAATCTACAAGTTAGTAATATTCATGATAAAATAAATTGGGTGAATATCCATGGTTAAGAATTTCGTTATATAGTAAGTTTATTATAATCATCAAGTTTTAATTAAAAATTTATAAAATTAAATTAAATTAAAATATTTTGATTTTGAAATAGGTTAGGTTTTTTAGCATGATAAAACATAGTATTGTAAGTAATTATTTTATTTTATATGGTAAAATGGATATAATTTATAACTATATTTATCATGTTATATATTTTAATGTGATATGTAAATTATAATTTTCTTTTATTTAAAAAAATGTAATTTTATTAATTAAAAAAAACCAATATAAAAAAATTATATTATATAATATATATTATATATATATATATATATATATTATATATATATAACATCCAATGCCTACACATTTCCTCTATATTGGTTATAAAGCATCAACTCTACCATTCAATTCAATAATTTAGAAATAGACATATACAGAGAATAAACATTTCTTGTAAATAACGTCTATATATATAATAATGATAGATATGAATCTAAAACCATTCAATTAACAATTTCGAGAGAACCATATATGATATTTAATATTTTTATTGTAAGAAGGTTATGGATCATCATTAACTTTTATCTCAACACAAAAGAAATTAACATCATTATTATTATTATATAAGTGCTACGTAGTTAACTAGTACGTGTCCCTTAGTTTAAATATAATTAAGTTAAAATACTAAGAATAACACTACTTTTCGTAATGTTTTAAAATTATATAAATTATATTTTCTCATCCAAAACAAATGTTTTTATCAGCTTTCTCAAAAAAGGAAAGTTTTTAAATAATTTTTTTGTGTGTTAATTTTGATTTATTAAATATAATTATAAAATCTTCCATAAAATTAATAATAATAATAATAATAATTAAATTATCTAATTTTAAAGTACTCTAAAACATGAAAAATTTTAAATACAAATTGTACACATTATTAATGTTTTTTTGGCTATCATATATTTTTATTTAGACAAATGTACTTATAAATTTAAATTATATATAATATTTATTATTAATGAAATATATATTCATCAAATTATTATATTTTAGGGTGTTCAATAAAAAATAATATTATTAATATTCATAAATTCCAAATATATATTTATCGAAAGAAGGAAGAAAGCTAACACTATCATGGTGAATTCCCCCAAAACATGGGAAACAATGTATGGGATGATTTATTAGCCATATCCATGCGATTTCCTCTGTCACAAGGATCACATAGGGAAAATGGATGTGTCTATTAATTTCATTTTTTTCTTGCGGTAATGATTATTAAAGTAATTGTTTATCGAGGTAGAGGAATTGTTTTAAAAGCTGGAGGTAATGATTATTAAAGTAGTTGTTTATAGAGGTGGAGGAATTGTTTTGAAGATTAAAAGTGAGAAATTGTCTGGATGACCAAAAGTGAATTGTTTGGACGATCAAAGGTAATGATTATTAAAGGAAGTGTCTAGGGAGACAGAGGAATTGTTTTGACCACCAAAAGAGAATTGTTTCGAAGGTTAAAAGTGGTCGGAATTTGGATAAGAAAATTTCAAAAAATCTTGTAGAGAGTGTTTGAATATGCTTAGACTAAGACATTATCAACAGTCGAACAAGTCGAGAAAAATTGATAATTAATGCAATAATTTCGTTCTTCAATAATTACGTGTTGGTTATTAAAGCACACGTAATATTTAGATCTGATTCTCATAAACAATTAGTTAATTAACTATTCTTGGAGGGTAATTCAAGAAAAGTGGATAATTAATATAATACCTTCGTATTTTAATGACACAATAGGTTACTTCGTATTTTAATGACACAATAGGTTAATTAAATGTAAAATATAGATCCAATCTTTATATCAAATAAACCAACTATTTAAATAATTCCTTCAACATTGCATGCAAGAAATAGTAGAGAAAAAGTTCCATGTCGGATCGAAAGTACGAGGGTTTGCATTGAAAAGTAAGCAACAAACAAGTAAACAACAGACATTTGTCAGATGGTTTTCTCAATAAATTATTGAAGAGAGTTTTAGATGTACTAATTAGTTGGGAGGAATTATTATGGGTAATTAATCAGTATTGATTTGTTTTAAATAAATTCCAATTTTGATAATGGGTAGACATGGGTTTTATATATATTAAAATTCTGGTACATACAAATTCATGTATAGAGATAAGTATGGCTGGGCTTATATATATATTAAAAGTTTAGTACATGCAAACCAATGAATTTCTAAATGAATTTCTAAATTTAATATAATTGCAATATCATCCAAAAATATGTCATAATTATAAAATAATATGAACAAGGCAAACCAATCATATTTTAAAAAAATGAATTTAAATATTATTAAATAATAATAAAATTTAATATATAAAATGAAACTATTATATACCTATAATTTTTTTAGTTAAAATCAATGCAAAACCTAATATGTAATACGATGATATATAATAAAAACATAGTGCATCCATCAACAAACTAAGGTAAAGATAGAATTTAAAGTAATTTTTAACCAATCATATTTGAAAAAAAATAAAATTAAATATTATTAAATAATAATAATATTTAATATATAAAGTGAAATTATCGTATACCTAATCAATGTAAAATCTAATATGTAATATCAGGTTATATAATAAAAACATAGTGCATACCTGCAGTGAACTAAGGTAAAGATGGAATTTAAAGTAATTGTTAAAAAATTTCAATATTTTTTGTAATATTTTTTTGTTGGATATCATTTTTTTGGGATTCAACTCCCTTAAATAAGTTATTTATTTATAACCATTTCCAAGAGAAATAGTCCTAACTGACTAATTTCTCATGATTTTTTAATAGTCCACTTAGCACTCATTACATCGAGTAATGTCTACTTTAATTATAATAAATTTCCAATTATTTTTATTAATATATATATATATTATATATTCATTCATTCTAATTTTTTTAATTGATTTAAATTCAAGTGACTTAGGTTTTTTTTAAACATCGAATCTGATGAGAATTTTTCTTAGAATGACATTTGAAAATAAAAATAAAAAACCACTTATGATTAAACTGCGCCCTGCTCCAACATAAACTATCTTTATCATCATCTTTAACAAAGATGGAAACGCATACAAACTATCTTTCTCATCATCCTTAACAAAGATGGAAATGCATACCAATCAAATTGCAGGACTAATTACACATGGTAAAGAAGCCAGATATTTATTCTTTCCAATCAAATTATATGATTAAATAGGATTAAATTGGTAGGTAATCTCTTTAAAAGTATTTTAAAGATTTTTAAGTTGCTAAACTAATATATGATAAAAAAAAACTAATTTGAATAATAACAATTAAGATTTCACTATATGATAAAAAAACTAGTTTGAATAATAACAATTCAATTTTTTTAACAAATTCGAATACAAAAAAATTCCAAAAAAAAACCGCATTATAAACAACTCCAATCAATTTTTCTGACGGATTTGATACCAGAAACTCCAAAAAACTTCACACTAAAAACAACTCCAATAAATAAAAATCACCGTAAAAAACAACTACAATAAATATTGTAAAAGTCAAATAAATCAAACTAATAAATATTGTAAAAGTCAAATAAGTCAAACTTACCTCGTCAAGGTGAGGAGCCAGACATTTATCAAAGCAGTAGTCTATAACGCGACTTTTTAAAAGTCTTCCCGGCAGATTTTTCCGGTCAAAATCCGGTAGTAATTCATTGGAATCTCAAGTTTGATAGTTAGTTTCTGCACAATCAATGGCTCCGAGGGGTTTTTCAAAGCGCTGAATCCAAATATGCAGTTAAAAAAACATTTTAACTGCTAAAAATCAAGATTTAACCTCATTTCTTTCGCCGGATTCCGTCACCGGAATCTCCAAAAAGTCGCATTATATACAACTCCTTTATCAAACTGAGCATTTAGTAAGGGTTTGAAAATTGCTGAAAGAACCCTGATTTGCCTCACTCTATGATGTCCATCAAAACATCATATAACATGTTCTCCGTAAATCAATGGTGTTGTTTACTTCCTCAGTTTACAATACGATGACAGCAAGTAGAAATGCCACAACATTTAAACACCTGTGTAAAGACGGCCGTTTGAGGGAGGCGCTCTACACTTTGAATGCTACACAAGACCGTGCAGACTCTTATGCCTACGTCTCCCTCTTGAAGGCCTGCATTCAGAACAAAGCTTTACAAGACGGTACGCTCGTCCACGCCCACATCGACAAGAGGGGATTTAATGCAAACAAGCTTCTTGGCAACACGCTTCTCAACTTGTATGTCAAGTGCGGGAATCTGGAGCACGCTCGCAGAGTTTTTGATCGAATGCCCGAGCGAGATGTTTGTTCTTGGACTGTCATGATTGCGGCTTACTCGCGCCATGGACCGCCGGAGGAGGCATGGTCGCTCTTCCATGAGATGCCAAAAACAGGCATTCAACCCAATCAGTTCACCTTTTCCAGCGTTCTTTTAACATGTGCCAACATGGCGTCTCTGGAACAGGGGGTAGAGATTCATCGGCAAATAACAAGAAGTGGATTTGAGTCTGATGTGGTGGTGGTCACTGCCCTTGTAGATATGTATGCAAAATGTGGGAGTATAGAGCAGGCGCGTGAATTGTTTGACAAAATGCATCAACCAGATATTGTGTCATGGAACGCCATGATCACAGGATATGCACAGAATGGACTTGTGGATGAAGCCCTGAAGCTCTTTAAGCAAATGCCTGAAAGAGATGCATTCTCATGGACAGGAATGATTGCAGGATATGCGCAGAATGGACTTCTAGAGGAAGCACTCAAACTCTTCAATGAGATGCCTCATCGAACTGTGGTCTCATGGAATGCCATGATTTCAGGGCTTGCGCATCACGATCGCGGCACAGAGGCCCTGAAGCTTTTTGAACAAATGCGATCAGCAGGTGTAAAGCCAAACTCGAATACCTTCGTGGGTATTCTACGGGTTTGTGCCAATTTGGCTGTTCTGGAACAGGGTATGCAAATTCACGAAAAGATAATGCGATATGGGTTTCAGTCTCATGTTCCTGTCGCGAATGCCGTAGTAGATATGTATGCAAAATGCGGTTGCATAAAGAAGGCACGTGAAGTGTTTGACGAAATGCCTCAACGAAATGTTGTATCTTGGACGACCATGATTGTAGCATACGCCATGCATGGCTTTGGTAGGGAAGCACTTGTACTCTTTGAGCAGATGATAGAAGATGGCATGATGCCAGACCATATCACGTTCGTTGGTGTTCTGACTGCTTGTAGCCGTGCAGGTCTGGTGAATGAAGGCTATGGGTATTTCAATCAGATGATTAAAAAGTACAACATCTTGCCTATTTTGGAGCACTATAGATGTATGGTTGATCTTCTTGGACGTGCTGGGCATTTGGATGAAGCCCTTGATTTTATCAATGGAATGCCCTTAAAACCCGACGCTGTCTTGTGGATTTGTTTGCTCGGTGCCTGTAGACTGCATAATAATGTAGAGCTTGCAGAATGCGCAGCAGAACACATATCTGAATTGGATCCTCAGAATACTGCACCTTACGTGCTTCTTTCGAACATCTATGCTGCAGCTGGCAGGTGGAGTGACATTGCAAAGTTGCGGAAAATGATGAAAGATAGGGGTCTTAAAAAGACACCTGGATGCAGTTGGATTGAGGTCAACAATCAGGTACATGCTTTCTTTGTAGGAGATGGAATAGATGCAAAACTTCAAAATGCAATACAAAAAGGCTAAACAAAACTGGATTGCTGCCTTGGGGATGAAGATGGCATGGTATGTTCTGAGATTTGCATGGAATGGTGTTGATAACGAACAAATTCTTTTCCACCAGAAGGGACAGCTAGCAACTGTAATTGGCCGGCTAGTACTTATATCCCTTCAAAATCTATGAGCATCAGTGACAGCTATTGGGCAAGTTCTCTACTTTTTGCACAACAAATTGCTATAACGGATGCCAATTATTACCATCATTTCAAGGATGGATAGTTTTCTTGGGAAAATTATTGATGTTGTTATTTGAAGCAAGCTATAAAAGATCGTCGGTGTATTTCCTCTTTGCATGATGGTAGCATTCAATTACTTCTGTTTATTGCACCAGATCGACCATGTAGCCTTGGATCTTATATCATCCAGGGATACATCATTTTGGCTGTGTATGGAAGGGGGTTATAAATTTATCCAGGTATTGGTTTCTCTTACGAGGAGAGGAGATGTCAACTACATTTAAGAAAATTGTTTAAAGAAAGGGGGTTGTAAATTTTCCCAAACCCTTTTTGAATAAATCTGAAGCTGACAGGTATTGATTTCTTTTACGAGGAGATGAGGTGTCAACTACATTTTAGAGAATACCAATTTATTTGTGTAGAAGATGTGTATCCTAGGAATGTTGGTGGTTCCTACGGATATCAGAAAATAAATGACCCCTCTTCCGGGAGATAGATTAGAGCTCAAAGAGGTTTCTATTATTTTCTAGTTTTACGGAGAGACTCAAAAAATATTTGAAAATTTACAACACTTCTATGGTCAGGTAGATTGCAGGTCCAACAATTTCTATCACAGTCATCTTTATGGAGATGATTTACAACTCAATAGCTATGGTGGCGAGAAAAATTAAAGCCTTTTTATCGAGAAAATCGCATTTCCTGAAACGGAATGCATAGAACAAACATCACGTTACACCTACTTTTATGGAGAGTTTACATTTTCTGTTAACACATTGCATTGAAGAACGCTCACATGATTCTTTATTTCTTGGTTTTGAAAGCGTGTCCCTTGTTTCATTAGTTTTATTTGGGAACATTATTTTTAGTTAAAAAAGACTATTAAAAATCACAATTCTCTTTCTGACTTGCAGTCAATAAGCTTCTCTGGAGACTAGTGAACAGTTGGGCAGTCCAACTTCCAGTTAAGGTTAACCTTCATTTGACATTACTGGTTCTTACATAGACAAGAAACAACGGTCTTATTGGTCAAAACTTGAAAAGAGGACAGAGCGCTAGTTTACAGTGGTAATAAACTCCATAAAAATACTTTAAAAAATTATTTACAACTAATGCCATAATTAATTATTAACTAATGAGTGTCTGTTTGGGGTAGTTGAATTGCTAATGACCATGGAAATAAAGTCTCACCGAACCGGAAGTCTTGGGTTCAAATCTTGTGCTATCCCCCCATCAATGTGACAAGTTGGACATGATGAAAATATAGTCCTACCAAGCTTACAATTTTTTTATTTATTAACTAATGAGCAGATTATTTCTTAGTGTAAGTAAGTAGAACTTTTTTTTATCACTATATTTAATCAAAGGAATAGTCTTTTCTAAATCATCATACTTCCACCTAGACTTAATCCCATGGAATACATTTCTTCTAAATTGTTGTTTATTAAATGACTTGCACAAATATAATTACTCTAAATTCCCCCTAGACTTAATCCCATGGAATACATTTCTTCTAACTTGTTGTTTATTAAATGCCTTGCACACATATAATTGCTCTAAATTCCCAAGGAAAATATCCTTATGTTGATTTGTGTAGCTTGGGAGGTACTCCAAGCCCTATGGTTCAGGGTTTGGAGGGCAAAGCGCCACAAGGGTCACTTGTGGGTTTAGAACCCAAGCATGGGGTTTTTCACCCAATCATGTTTGGGGCAATTTCGGAGGCACATTCCTACGTGTGATGGCATGAGACAATAGAGGGCAGAAAGGAGAATCCAACACTTCGAGAATCGTCAAATTCTGAGTTGTAGAAGTGGTGAAATGAATTTTTGAAGTTGACAATTAATTATTGATTTTCAAGTCATGTAGGCTTGATGTAAATTAGTCCAATAGATGTGTCTCTTCATGTATTCGTTGTAGCCCCTCTTTGGGCTATAAAAAGAGGGTGATGGCATGTTGTTTTAATCATCCAAAAAATGCAACACATACATTGGTGAGCAACTCATTGGCAAAGGAGAACTTTGTTTTGGACGAAGCAAGGAGGCACAAACCAATGTGAGAGTTAAGGGATTGTTTGAAGGGTTTTTTAGGGGTTCGAGTTGCTGGAGAGAGGGCCGAAGTGCTTTGCTGAAGAGCCGAGACAGAGGTAAGTTGTTTGAGGGCTATTTTGAGGTAATTAAGGGTGGATAGACCCTTGGAAGGGGCAACCGTAGTCCTAGAAGGCTATTGTGGGAAGGCCACTGGCTACATAGGGCAGTGTTGGGGCTGGTTCATGCCCAAGACAACAACGTTGAGGAGGAGGACACTTCCAAGGGCAGGCCACAACATTTTAGGATTGTTTTGGTGGGGTTGTTGCAACAATCCAAGATTCCCTATCCAGTCACTGTTACAACAGCAATGCAGTAAACCCAAAACAACAATGTTGAAGTGTGATGGGTCACAGTTTGGTGACTAGATTTGGATCAGATTGACTTGCAGCCCATGGGAGCCAACTTGGAGGCGAGATTAGGTGATCATGTGTCTTCATTGGTGCGGATTCCGCAGTGATTGGATTGGGTGCCATTGATCTGATTGGAGGGCAGTGTGTTGGCTACCTAAAGTAGCCCTAGAGCAGCATACAAGAAGGATGCTGTTTGGTGCATAATTGGGTGAAGTTTGCATCCTAAGAGTAGCTCTTTAATGGACGAAAGAGGCTACTAGAAGGCAGTTTGGAGCTCGAGAATTAGACCTACCCAAAGAGCAGATCTATGAGCCCGTGTACTTGCAGCAGAAGTGACATGCAACATTGTTAGATGGCAACCCTCTTGGAGTCTCGATGTGTAGTGGTCTTCATGGACTAAGGCACTACTAGTGCGCAGTACAGAAGCAAAGGACCGACAAGATGATATACGACATAGAGGTTGCAATGAAGTTTGTCATTGTATCTTGTATACCATAGACTGTTGTATTATAATTCAAATTTGGTTTAATATAACGAAGGTTGATGATTGTACAATATTGTACAATTTTGTTAAAAAGTGTGTATATTTGTGCATATGTGATTTACTGATTTATATTTCCGCTGTGCAAAGTACCTTATGGTTGAGATTCTTGGTTTGGTAGCGTCAATGATTTTAAGACTCTAACCTAGACCCAAGGTCATGAAAATTCAACATGGTATTAGAGTCAAGCTGAGCCACTTTGGAAGACAATGAATCAAAGTTATGCACAATGAAGTACAACATGAGAGGAAGTTGGTCACATTGTAAGTGAAGGGCTCACTACAATGTCGAAGTTGCAGGCAGGTCTCCGGTATGAGGACAAGTTGGAGGGGTTGTTTAACTATACTCATTGGAAGGAAAGGATCAAGTTGGTCTTGCAGGTCAACAGGATCTGGGAGTTCGTCGAGAAAGGGATCAAGAAGCCAATCGACCCTAAGGAGCTGGAAATATTTGAAGATTTGGATGTGAGGGCGAGATTGATCATAATAGATGGTGTGAAGAATGCCCTAATGCCTCATTTATCCAGGAAGAACAATGCACATGAGATGTGGATGGCTCTTCAGAATTTGTTCCAGAATAAGAACGAGAACCGGGTATTGGTATTGGAGGATAAGTTGAAGTCCACCAAGATGATAAAGGGTGAAAGCATGACCTCGTATCTGACGAGATTGTCTAAGGTCAAAGAGCTTGTTGCCATCGGTGTGTCTACCTCAGATGGAGATATGGTAAGGATTGCCTTAAAAGGGTTCATCGAGGATTAGAAGCCCTTCATCAAAAGGATCGTTGCTAGGGAGAAGTTGCCATACTGGGATAGGCTATGGGATGACTTCATTAAGGAAGAGTTGCGGGACAAGGATTTTCATCCGAAGAAGAAGGCTTTAGATGATGACATGGTACTTGCAGCGCAAATGAAGGGTGAGCAAAAGAAGGACTTGAGTAAAGTCAAGTGTTTCAATTGTGGCGAGATGGGTCATTATTTGTTGAGATGTCCGATGAAGAAAGGAGATAATGAGAAGAGGAAAGGAAAACAGGCCACCGGTGTTGCCACTTCAATTGAGATAGATGATCCATCTAGGAGATTGGAAGAGGAAGACTTTGCTATGATTTCTTATTCTCTGTAGGGTATTATCAATGAGGATGGATGGTACGTGGACAGTGGTGCGACAAAGCATATGATAGGGTCACAGGAGGTTTTTAAGGCTCTAGCTGAATGGGACTCAAAGTTGCACATAGTGTTGGGCGACAAGAGTCACTTGGAGATCCAAGTATCGAGAGTTGTGCCATTCAGAATGGAGACAAGATGTGTGATGTGGGTCCAGGATGTATTGTTTGTACCAGGACTCATATATAGCGTGATTTTCGTCTCGATGATCAAGAAGAAGGGGTTTGAGGTCTTATTCCAAGATGGGAAGGCAAGACTTAAGCCTAGAGGCTCTAAGTCCGATGGGATTGTACTCAAAGTTAGAGAGCATGGTCTCTACAAGTTGACGGGCTAGCCTGTGGATCATGGAAAGAAGCAGGTGGAGTCGGTGCAGGTTCTAGAGAAGCAAAAGCAGGTGCAGGTTCCAGAGAAGTAAAAGCAGGTGCAGGTGCAGGCTTCAGAGGAACAGGTACAGGTTCCTGAGAAGAAACACCTTCTCGAGAAGGTCCAGGTTCCAAAGACTCAGAGGGAGTCAAGTTCGAGAGGGAGCTTGCAGATTCAAAGGGAGACTCTGCAGTCCAAGAAGAGCGCATGGTCAGTGAGGAGCAAGAGTGCTCCTACAACTAAAAAGAAGGAATCATGGAGAGAGTGGAAGATGTCACAAGATAAGAAGAAGAAGCAAGGTGCTTCCAGTAGTGACAACGACACTTTCGAGAAGGGCATAGTTCACCATACAGGGATTGTTGCGATTGCGAGCTCCAAGAGTTGGGCAAGTGTTGTTAATAGTAATGATGATGATGATATACTTCCTAGCCTTGGAAGTATCTCCCTCGCTAAGAGAGAATGTTGATTTGTGTAGCTTGGGAGGTACTCCAAGCCCTAGGGTTCAAGGTTTGGAGGGAAAAGCACCACAAGGGTCACTTGTGGGCTTGGAACCCAAGTATGAGGTTTTTACCCAATCGTGTTTGGGGAAATTCTGGAGGCACATTTATACATGTGATGGCATGAGATGATAGAGGGCTGAAAGGAGAATCCAACGCTCTGAGAATCGTTGAATTCCTAGTTGTAGAAGTGGTGAAATGAATTTTTGAAGTTGACAATTAATTATTGGTTTTCAAGTCATGTAGGCTTGATGTAAATTAGTCCAATAGATGTGTCTCTTCATCTATTCGTTGGAGCCCCTCTTTAGGCTATAAAAAGAGGGTGATGGCATGTTGTTTTAATCATCCAAAAGTACAACACATACATTGGTGAGCAGCTCGTTGGAGGGGGATATTTATGTTTTGGACGAAGCAAGGAAGGACAGATCAACGTGAGAGTTAAGGGATTGTTTGAAGGATTTTTCAGGGGTCTGAGTTGCTAGAGAGAGGGCCGAAGTGCTTTGTTGGAGGGTCGAGGCAGAGGTAAGTTGTTTGAGGGTTGTTTTGAGGTAATTAAGGGTGGATAGACCCTTGGAAGGGGCAGTCGTAGTCCTAGAAGGCTGTTGTGGGAAGGTCGCAGTCCTAACCAACCTAAATAGAGATGTGTAGGTCAGTGTTGGGGTTGGTTCATGCTCAAGACAACAACGTTGAGGAGGAGGACACTTCCAAGGTAGGCCACAACATTTTAGGGTTGTTTTGGTGATTGTTTAGGGGTTGTTGCAGTTGTCCAAGATGCCCTAATGAGTCACAGTTACAAGAACAATGCAGCAAACCCAAAACAACAGTGTTGAAGTGTGTTGGGTCACAGTTTGGTGACTAGATTTGGATCAGATTTTGCAGCCTGTGTGAGCCAATTTGGAGGCAAGATTGGGTGATTGCATGTCTTCATCGGGGCAGATTCCACAGTGATTGGATTGGGTGCCATTGATCTAATTGGAGGACAGTGTGTTGGCTACCTAAAGTAGTCCTAGAGTAGCATAAAAGAAGGACATTGTTGGGTGTGTGATTGGGTGAAGTTTGCAGCCTAAGGATAACTCTTTGATGGACGAAAGATGCTACTAGAAAGCAGTTTGGGAATTAAGCGTACCCGGATAGCAGATCTATGAGCTTGTGTACTTGCAGTAGAAGTGACATGCAACATTATTAGGTGGTAGCCCTCCTGGAGCCTCGATGTGTAGTGGCCTTCATGGAATAAGGCACTACTAGTGAGCAGTACGGAAATGAAGGACCGATAAGACAAGATACGACATACAAGTTGTAGAAAAGTTTGTCATTTTATCTTGTATACCATAGACTATTGTATTATTTAAGTCTGGTTTAATATAACAAAAATTGGTGATTGTACAATATTGTTAAAAGGTGTGTATATTCGTGCATATGTGATTTATTGTTTTATATTTCCATTTTGCAAAGTATTTTATGGTTTAGATTCTTGGTTTGGTAGCATCGGTGATTTTAAAACTCTAACCTAAACCCAAGATCGCGGAACTTCAACACCTTACACTATGGATCTTTCTTGATACTACTACTCTTTAGACTTATTGTTCAACTTATAATTACCATACAAGACTAATGGTTTTTTGTTATACTTCTACTATAGAGAAATATCATAATTTTTGTTTGTTTCCTTTTGGTTATTCTAACAAGGCTTTATAACTTTTTAACAATTTTTCATACATCTTTTAATTATAGTTACATGGGTACCACTCCCAGAGATTAGAGAGCACGTACCCCACACTTCCACACTCCTGGGAACTTGGGAGTTGGTATGGAACACTCCAAAACCGTTGGGAGCTTCAATAGGTACCTTGGAGCTTTTTGGGAGCCTCGGTGCAACAAATTTTGATGTTTCGGGTACCTATTTTGAGCAGGTTAGGTACAATTTTTTTATTTGTTAAGTGATACATGTGAGGTCATGAGGTTGGACTACAGGAGCTCTGTAAAGCGACAAAGACGTGGAGATGCAACAAATGTTTCAACAAAATATAAATAATTGCCAGTGATTCTTTGGTAGCTTCTATTGTGAATCTTGAAGTTCAACAATTGCAAATAAGTATGCTCTCTTGAAACCTATCTTGAAGCTTTAATTATAAGATTCAATGAATTACAATGATGACCATTAAGAGAAATAGTAGTGTTTGCTCAGTTTCATTTTATGAATTTCGAAACTTGAATTTCGAAGTTGAATATAATATAGTGTTGCATGAAATCACATAATATCAAGTAATAACAACCTCTTTTCGAGTTTGGGAGGTTTGATTGGTAAATTGTTGATAGATTAATATTTTGATTTCTTTTTGCAGTGTATCAAAGTTCAATATTTTACGCATTTCTTTGCAAGATGGACCATGCAAGATGGAATTTGATTGGAAAGTTTTGAACGTGTTTCCAAATTCCACATATTTCTTTGCAGGATGGAATTTGATGGACAAGTTTTCTATTACAAAGTGATGTAATTTATTTTCTTCATTCTCAACATTTTCGGTTAAAACAATCTAAACAAACATTAAATTGCAAATTTTTTTGAAAGTAGACAAGTATTAAGGTTAAAATTCCTATCTTGAATTTGTTAAATTCCACAATTATTAGGTTTTAAAATCTTATCTTGTTTTGTTTGACATTAGTTATTCTTTTCATAATTTTCACTATATTATTTTTATATTTAACATTGGTTGTTTTTTCCTTAATTTTCATTAAGTAGTAAAAGTGTTTCATATATAAATGGTATAAAATGTTTTATATATTAATTATTCGTTTTAATTTAGTATAAATATTTAATATTTAAACTTCGATTTTTTTTAAAATAATTATTTTATTTTTAATATATGTTAAATTTTAATACATTATATTATTTTCACTCCCAACTTAATATATTATTTTCACTCCCAATTTAATATTTTCTATATATTTGAACAAAACTTCTAGCAATACTAGATACTTGTTCCCTCGTATCCAAAGTACCCGTTCCCTCCCATCCAAAGTACCCACGTACTAGAAACTCGTATAGCTTTATATGGTTTATCACTTTTTAACCTATTTTCCATATATTCATACACATTGTTTCTTACTTGGTACTTAAATAGTTTGCTTTTCCCTTTCCAACATATGTTTTATATGTCCTAACCTCTTATGTAAAGATGGTGAGGCGTAGTTCTAATGTTTGCCACGGTCATTGGAACCAAGTTAACAACATTTATGTTAGTATATATTTTTCCATTCCACCACGTGTTATTTGGTGTTTTTCCAAAGTATGGAATAAACACGTGGATAACTCTGATTACATGGAGCTTATGTGTTGGTCCACCCTACCTGAGTCCACATGGCTTCACCTGCAAACTTTGGTTAACCCCGAGGTCTTTAATCAACAGTTGATGTTTATTCTTCCTTTTTATCCAACGGTGGATAGTATTAGGGTTTGGAATTTTGGCATATCGAACTTCCCTTTGCCAAAACATTCAATCATTTTTCCGACAAAGCTTTCTCAGATCTGCAATAAATTCTTCCTGTTTGAGCCACCATGTTAACTTAATCAACTAGCCATGAAGTCTGTTCTTTTTAATGTGTTGGCGGAAATTCCTTGCGGAGGCTATTCTAACTTGGTGAGTTGCAAAGTGTTACGCTTAAGTTAGGGTTTCTCAATATTTAACTCGTTTCTATCTCATGTATCTTGTAATGAACTCTTTGTTGGGTTTTTCCATTAACGTTTATCGTAAGGGATAGGGAAAAGGTACCAGTGGCGTTGTCACTATATCATTTTTACCAGTAACGTTTTTGTGACTACTTAATTCTCTTCTCTACTTTTTTCTCATAGAACTTGTTATGGAGATTAGTATAACCTGTTTCCATCATTTTCAGGGCAGATTTTAGTAAATGATTTGTTTAAGTTATTTCTTTGGTGTTTCGCACATTGTACTCGATGAATGTAACCAAGTTTTATCGTGGGTTTCACTTCTTTTGATGTACAATTTTCCTATGGAACATAATTCATAGCTTCAAGGTTTTATTGGTGTAATTTACTCTGAGTAGATCCTCATATAAGGTTCGGTTAACTCTAAAATTTCTTCCCTATCTCTTTTTAAGATTTTTTTGGTGATTTCACTATAGTTTTCATAAGGTAGTGTTTTTAGAAGTCAAACCCTAACATATATGGAATGATTCAATTTCATTTTATTTGAAGTTTGACAACGAATTATGTAAATATGAGTAATCATTGTATTAGTTACTACTAGTTAGTTTTATACTGAAATAGCAGTTATGTAACGGAGGAGGCTTGTATAAAACTAGTGAATGCCCAAGAAATGTAATCGTGGAGAATCATTGTTGAATTAATATAGATTTCAATCCCTTGCCCCGTGGGTGTTTCCTTGACACTCTGTCAGGGTTTTACCACATAAATCCGGTGTTGTTTCTTGTGTGTGTGCATTTAGTTTTACTGTTAGTTATATTCTTTTCTTCGTCAATGTATAACTGTATAATTTTCATGCTTTACTCATCCATCTATTAGAACTACAAGTGGTATCAGAGCAAAGTTAGTTGAGTTGAGGAGTGTGTATGGAAAATCGTGGAGGCTCTGCGTGAAGGCGAGCTCATTGTTGTGTGAAGGGAGATTCATTGCTGCGTGGAGTGGAGGTTCATTAATCTGTTGCGTGCTAATTAAAAGTTGTCGAGAGGCTGCATGCAAGGGAGGAAGTCAAGAAAACTGATTGCCAAACCCTGTATTTTCAGCGTGAAGGCTGCATTCTCAGCGTGAACGATGTGTGTCTCTGTGTGAAGGCGAGCAAATCTCTGCACCCAGCCAGTTCTACGCTGCCAGACCCACGTGAGGGAGAGAACTCATTATCTTAGTGTGAGTCTGCTTAAAAATTATAAAGTGACAGAGTGAGACAGCCCGCAGAGGTCAGAGCGTGAAAAGCTTGAGGCTTGTCTTCTCTGTGTTTGAGGAGGAAGCCATCTACAGTGAAGTTGACTCACTGTTGTGCCCGTTCAGAACCCTCTGCGTCCCAAAACCTGCGTTTTTTCCAGACGTTGGCTGACTGTTGTGCCCGTTTAGAACCCTCATCCCACCTGCGTATTTGCCAGACCGCTGCCTGGTGTCTTTGCGTCTGTCAAAGGCTGAGCGTGGAAGCGTGGAATGGTTCGCTGAGTGTGGAAGTGTGGAAAATGCGGAAGCTGTATTCGCTGGGTGGTTTGGAGCGTGAAGTTGTTCTCTGCGTGGCTGAGGAAGCTGTCTAGCAGAACCGGTAGAACTGTTCCCTACGTGCTGCCAGTGCTGGTTGCTTGAGGAAACCAGTAATTGAAGAAACCACGGGTATTGCCAGAGGAGTTCAATCAACAAAAGAAATTCAGGTATTTTTTTGTTAAATTTGAGAGAAATCTTGTTTCAAAATAATAATAATAATAATAATAATAATAATAACAAAAATAAAAAATTAAAATAAATTCCCCAAAAATTTGTGGAAAATAAAGGGGTGAATGTGTTTAAATAGGAAGAAAAAAAAAAAAAAAAAAAAAAAATTAATTGAAGGAAAGAAAACATCAAAGAGTTTTTCCATCTAATTCAGAGGAAAAAGGAAGGGGTTTCTTTGTTTGTTTTCAAAAAAAAAGCAAAGGGGTTTGCAAGAAAGAAAGGGTTTGCAAAATAATATATAATATATATATATATATATAATATATATATATATATATATTGAAAAAAAAACATAAACCCTAGTTCAAAGGCAGATTATTTTTTGAAAAGGAAAAACCCTAGTTTAAAGACTGAAGATTGAAACCCTAGAAAAATGGCCAAGATGTCGAATGCAAAATTTGAGGTGGAGAAATTCACCGAAAAGAGCAATTTTGCTCTTTGGAAACTGAAGGTTAGGGATCTGCTTGTGCAACAAGGGTTGCACAAGGGATTGGATCGGGCAACTAAGAAACCTGCAACCATGACTACTTAGGACTGGGAGGACTGGGAGGACTTGGATGTTCGAGCTCTCAGAACCATCCCGTTATGCCTGGCGGATGAAGTTCTCTTCAAGATTGTTGAAGAGACTACAGCTTCAGGATTGTGGGAAAAACTGGAAAAACTCTATATGACAAAGTCATTAACCAATAGAATTTATCTGAAAAGACAATTGTACAGTGTTCGAATGAAAGAAGGTTCAAAAGTTGCCGAACATTTGAATGTTTTTAATACACTTATATGCCAATTAACATATACAGAAGTTAAAATTCAGGAAGAAGATAAATCCATAACCTTCCTGTGTTCTCTGCCCGAATCATGGGATCACTTCGTAACTTCAATCAACTTGAGCACTGCTAATTCTCTGAAGTTTGAATCAGTTGTGAGAGCTCTCCTGTCTGAAGAAGTACGAAGGAAATCCAGTACTGAAATAGCTGCATCAGAAGCCATGGTAGCTAGAGGACGCTTAAAGTAAAGAGGAGAAAAACCAAGGGGGTCTTCCAGATCTAAATCAAAGGGAAAGAAGTGTAAGGCAAAATGTTGGCACTGCAATAAAATTGGACACTTGAAGAAACACTGTTGGAAACGAAAAGAAAACGATAACTCGAAGAAGGAAGCGAATCAGGTCGATTCAGGTATGATAGACGAAGTTTTATCTACTGAAGCATTATGTATGATAGATGAAACTTCACCTAAATGTAATGTCTCTCAGGGTTTAGAAAGCTGGTTGTTAGACTCTGGTGCTTCTCATCACATGTGCCCACATAGAAATTGGTTTACTTCGTATGAAAATGTAAACGGTAGTTCTGTGTTTATGGGTAATAATGTGTCATGTCAGACTGTTGGGATGGGAAATATCAGGATTAAGATGTATGATAACACAGTTAGAACATTAACTAGTGTTAGACATGTACCTGATTTGAAGAAAAAATTGATTTCTTTGGGAGTGTTGGATTCAGATGGTTATAAGTTTACAGGTCAGGATGGCCTCTTGAAAGTCTTTAAAGGAGCCCTAGTGGTTATGAAAGCAAAAAAGGTCGGAAATCTTTACAAGTTAAAAGGAAGTACTCAGGTCAGTGAAGCAACATTTGTGTCAGAAAAGGAAGAAGCAGGTACTCGTCTATGGCATAAGCGATTAGGTCATATGAGCGAGAAAGGTCTTCAGACACTGATGAAACATAAATCTCTTCCCGATCTGAAATCCTTGAAGTTAGATTTCTGTAAACATTGTGTGTATGGAAAACAATGTTAAAAGAGATTTAAAGTTGGAAATCATAATAGTAAAGATATTTTACACTGTATTCATTATGATCTGTGGGGACCATCCCCTGTTGTATCATATGGAGGTGCTCTATATTTTGTAAATTTTATTCATGATTTCTCCCGTAAAGTTTGGGTCTTTATGCTAAAAAAGAAAGCTGATGTATTAAATGTCTTTAAACAATTTAAAGCAATGGTAGAGAAAAGAACAGTGAAATCTATTAATTGTTTAAGAACTGAAAATGGCGGTGAGTTCATTTCAATTGAATTTGAATAATACTATAAGGATGAGGGAATTATTAGACACAAAATTGTTGTTTATACTCTTCGGCAAAATGGTGTTGCTGAGCGTATGAATCAGACTCTTATGGAAAAGATCCAGACGCATGATCAACAATGCTAACTTGCAAAAGGAGTTGTGGGCAAAAGCTGTATCTACTGCTTGTTATTTAGTTAACGGATCACCTTCAGTGGCAATTAATTGTAAAATTCCTGAAGAAGTTTGGACAGGTCAGTCTTGTGATTATTCACATTTGAGGAAATTTGGCTGTGATGCTTATTCTATTATTCCTAAAAATCAGCGTTCAAAATTAGATCCAAAATCGAAGTGTTATGTCTTTGTTGGGTATGACTATGCAGTGAAAGGATACAGGTTGTGGGATCCTACATTACGGAAGATAGTCATTAGTCGAGATGTAACATTTGATGAATCTTCTCTTTTAAAATCAAATGTTGAAAGGATTGAACAAGAACAGGTATTGCCAAATCAACAAGTTCAGTTGGAGGCTAGACCTTTTGGTGATAGTCAAAAGGAAGGAAAGACTTATGGAGAAAAAGGTGTTGAAGACATAAAGGAAGTTGTTGAAGCTTCTGAACCAGTTCAGCAACCAGTGACTCTAAGAAGGTCTACAAGGGAAAGAAAAACTCCCAAAAGGTATGAAGATTCTGCTTCATCTTTTGCTTTGATTACTGAAGATGGGGAACCTTCTTGATATTAGGAAGCAGTAGATGATACAGATAGCAAAAAATGGAAAACGACTATGGAAGAAGAAATGGATTCCTTAGCCAAGAACAATACCTGGGATCTTGTAGAACTTCCTGAAGGGAGAAGTGTTGTTGGATGCAAGTAGGTCTTCAAACTGAAACGGAAAGTTGATGGAAGTATCGAAAGGTATAAGGTGACACTGGTAGCAAAAGGGTATTCTCAGGTTGAAGGTATAGACTTACATGAGATTTTTTCTCTAGCTGTAAAACTTGTTTCTATTCATACTGTGTTGGCACTAACTGCATTACTTAATCTTGAGTTAGAACAACTATATGTTAAAACAACATTTCTACATGATGATTTGAATGAAGAGATATATATGGAACAACGAGAGGGTTTTGTACAAGGTCATAGCAGAAGATTAGTTTGCATGCTCAGGAAATCATTGTATGGTCTGAGGCAGTGTCACAGACAATGGTACAAGAAGTTTGATTCCTTCATGGTGAGCCAGAACTTTATAAGTGAGTATGATCATTGTGTATACTTCAAAAGTTTCAATGACATATTCATTATCTTAGCTTTGTATGTTGATGATATGCTTATTGCAAGCAAAAGCATGGAAGAGATCAACAGGTTAAAGGCTCAGCTCTCTAGGACGTTTGATATGAAGGATCTTGGAGCAACAAAACATATCTTGGGCATGGAGATACACAGAGACAGGAAAAATGGTAAGCTTTGGTTATCATAGTAGAAGTATGTGGAGAAAGTACTTGAAAAGTTCTCTATGAACAATGTGAAACCTGTTAATGTTCCACTAGCTTCCCATTTTAAGATTTCTTCAGTTTTGAGTCCTAGAACTGATGAAGAAAAGCAATATATGTCTCGTGTACCATATGCAAATGATGTAGGCAACTTAATATATGCGATGGTATCTACAAGACCTGACATTTCACATGCAGTTGGAGTTGCCAGCAAGTTCATGGCAAATCCAGGTGAAGAACATTGGCGAGCGGTGAAATGGGTGCTTCGATATCTAAGAGGCACAAGTGACCATTGCATCATCTTTAGTGGTAGTGAAGGATCAGTCTATGGATATGTAGATGTTGATTATGCAGGTGATTTGGACAAAAGAAGATCTACTACACGTTATGTATTTACTCTTGGAGTTGGAGCAATTAGTTGGATGTCAAAGCTTCAAGAAATAGTTGCGTTGTCAACTACCGAAGCTGAATATATAGCTGCTTTAGATGCCAGTAAAGAAGCAATCTGGTTAAAGGGTCTGCTCGATGAGATTGGAAGGACGCAGGAAAAAGTGAATGTACTTTGTGACAGTCAAAGTGCTATTCACTCGGCTACAAATCCTACTTATCACAGCAGAACCAAGCACATTGATGTAAGGTATCATTTTCTGAGACATGTGATCGATGGCGGAAAAGTAGCTCTTCAAAAGGTCCATACGCGAGAGAATTGTGCAGACATATTCACAAACCCAGTGACAGTAGAGAAGCTGCGATGGTGTTTAACTTCTCTTGGCTTGCAAAAAAGATGATGAATGGGCATGGGCAAGGGATTAGGAAAATTGTTGTCAAGGTGGAGTTTGTTGGAAGTTTGACAACAAATTATGTAAATATGAGTAATCATTGTATTAGTTACTACTAGTTAGTTTTATACCGAAATAACAGTTATGTAACGGAGGAGGCTTGTATAAAACTAGTGAATGCCCGAGAAATGTAATCGTGGAGAATCATTGTTGAATTAATATAGATTCCAATCCCTTGCCCCGTGGATGTTTCCTTGACACTCTGTCAGGGTTTTACCACGTAAATCCGATGTTGTTTCTTGTGTGTGTGAATTTAATTTTACTGTTAGTTATATTCTTTTCTTGGTCAATGTATAACTATATAATCTTCATTCTTTATTCATTCACCTATTAGAACTACACATTTTGGTTAGATGCCGTATCTAACTAGTTTTTGTCGTGGTTTCTGATGTTCGACCACGTTGACAATAGTAGTTACTTGGATAAATTTTGTTATTTTTTCTTCCTAAGGTAACTGTTAGCCCTACAAGAAATACATAAGCTTTGCTTATTCTTCCATCTACTTATTATTTTTAGTTTCCATCCTTCTTAAATCAAGCTTAGGGTTTTACAAAGTTGAAACCCTAACGAGTTTCAGCTTGATTGTTCAATAATAACATATGCTTTTTGTTTCTGTGTTCCATCCGTGGTTATAAAATTCATATTTAATATGTTTTTCTCACAAATTGTAACTTGTTTTGTAGCGACATATCAAAATTCATATTTAATATGTTTTTCTCACAAATTGTAACTTGTTTTGCAGTGACATATCAGGATATCCTGATTATAAACTTTTCTTTCAAGTAACTTGATCTTTAGACATCTCTTTATTTCTCCATTCATGATTTAATTTCCAAATCTGTTAATAGAGATTAACTAAATTTATGTTTCTTTGAACATTCACATGTATAAAGGAGTCCTGACCAATTTTGAAAGTTTTTCCTTCCTAAAAGTAATAGGAGCCTTCCCAATGTTTAACAAATTTCCTAGTCTTTCTTTCTCCAAGTCGGGTGTCCTTGAACTCCTAGTTGGGTGTCCTTGAACTCTTGGTTGTTCTTTCTCCAAGTCAGGTGTCCTTGAACTCCTGGTTGTTCCTTTGATTATGCTTGACTCCCTGATCGAACACAAGACACTATGATGCCAATTTATCTTTCAAAATTTTATATATGTCTATACACTTTCTCAGAATAAGTTTATAATTTTGAAGGCTTGTATGCGTAATGTGTAATGGTAATGAGGTTATGCTTCACTAGTAATCCTTCGGACAAAAGGATTTAATTTGTTAATATCATGGACCATTACTGTAGGTTTCATTTGTATGAATACTTTTATAAAAAATATATATTGGATGTTTTTCCTTTTCAATATAGTTCATATAAGATGGTTTTATCAATTCTAAGCTCTTGTGTTCTTAATTTATTTTTCTCGTAAGATTCTATGTATTTCATTAATAAAATGATCTTTATGTTTCCATTCTTCTTAAATCAAGATTAGGGTTTTACAAAGTTGAAACCCTAATGAGTTTCAATTCGATTGTTCAATAATAACAGATGCTTTTTGTTTATGAGTTCCATTTGTGTTATAAAATTCATATTTAATATGTTTTTCTCACAAATTGTAACTTGTTTTGCAAAGACATGTCAAGATATCCCGATTATAAACTTCTCTTTCAAGTAACTTGATCTTTAGACATCTCTTTATTTCTTCATTTATTTCTTCATTCGTGATTTCATTTCCAAATCTGTCAATAGACATTAATTAAATTTATGTTTCTTTGAACATTCACAGGTACAAGGGAGTCCTGACCAATTTTGAAAGTTTTTCCTTCATAAAGTAATAAGAAGCCTTTCCAATGTTTAACAACTTTTCTAGATTCTTTCTCCAGGTCGGTTCATAGGTAATTCACAAGTACAAGGGAGTCCTGACCAATTTTGAAATTTTTTCCTTCATAAAAGTAATAAGAAGCCTTCCCAATGTTTAACAAATTTTCTAGATTCTTTCTCCAGGTCGGGTGTCCCTGAACTCCTGGTTGTTCCTTTGATTATGCTCGACTCCCTCGTCGAACACAAGAAACTATGATGCCAATTTATCTTCCAAAATTTTATATATATGTCTATACACTTTCTCATAATAAGTTTATAATTTTAAAGGCTTGTATGTCTAATGTGTAATTGTAATGAGATTATCACTGACTAGTAATCCTTCGGACAAAAGGATTTAATTTGTTAATCTCATGGTCTCCTTTTGACCATTATTGTAATCTTCAGTTGTATGAATACTTTTATAAAAAATAATAAGATGGTTTTATCAGTTCTAAGCCCTTGTGTTCTTAATTTATTTTTCTCATAGGATTTTATGTATTCATTTGTAAAATGATCCTTATGTGTACTCATTAGAATTCTTGCGTAATAAATACCATATTTATATGGGCTAGTTCTTTACCTTTGTAGTCAAAATTAAAGGCTAACTACATTTATACTAATTATATACGACTAGTCCAAAGGTTTTCTTGTAAATAGTTCAGTTAATCACTCAATGATGACTTAGATAATTATATTGTCTAAAACTTTTTGATAAAGTAATGTTTCTTCTACATTTGTAGCTAGACCTTTTCTCTTTTTCTACTTCCTTAGATCTCTTTGACCTCGTATGCACTTTTCTCTGTTGTTTAATTCTATGATTAATTTTTCTTAAATAGGTTTCCCATACTTATTATAACTAAAAATAGCATTTCCCATACTTATTATAACTATCTCAAAAAATAGCATTTCTGAGCTTGACAACCTTGCACATAAATTGTTGTTTAATCTGATTGGACATCCTTTGACTGTTTTTAAGTCATATTTTATTTTTTCTCTTTTCTTTATGGTTAGATATAAATATATAATTGAACGTATACTTAAAGGAAAATAAGTTGACTATTTATAATTTAACAAATTCTTTCTCTATTTTCATTCATTAGCGGAATTTTGAAGTTTAAAATGGGCCTCCTAAAGAAATTATAAAATAATAGTGGAAATAATAAAATAAGATTAGATTACATAAACAAATTTTTGAGGAAAAATAAATAAAATACTAATTTTTCAACTCGTATTTTCAACTTATCTCCTTATGAGTTTACTCAAATTTTGAGCAGCAACACTTGTTAGAGGTAGAATTTGATTCTTCATCTAAAGAGTACCCATGTTGCATACTTTTTATGGACCCTGCTACATGACAAATGAGAAATACATGAAAAACATGATTGCAATCATGTTTTTCTATGCATTTCTTGTTTTTTGTATAGTATGGTCCATCGAAAGTATGCAACATCGGTACTCTTTGGATGAGGAATTAAATTTTGCATCAAACGAGTACTCCCACTTGAGATTTGAGTAAAACCTTAGGGAGATAAGTTGAAAATACCAGTTTAAAAAATAGTTTTATTATTTTATTATTTTTTAATCTTTTTACTTTTTTACTCCAAAAATGGTCAATCATCCCCGTGGTTGACATCATCTTGAATCCTATTGGTTCTTATAAAGTTTATTTTGGTTGTACATTTTTCTTAGAAGCCCATTGTAGACCTCAAAATTTCCTTAATGACACCAGCCTAGATCCATATTAACCTCAAATCTATCAAGTACCAAGAGGGATTAAAACTCTCGAGGTGCAAATCTCTTTTATGAGTGAAAACTTGAGGAAATGGTTACACCTCAAGAGATTTGATCCCTCTCGGTGCTTGATAGATGTTGATTTTTGGTAGCTTGGGAGGTACTCCAAGCCCTTGGGTTTGGGTTTGGAGGTTGGAGCATTACAAAAGGGCTTTGTGGGTTTGGAACCCAAGGTGTGGGCTTTGCACCCAAATTGGTGGGTGCAAATCCATGAGGAGTTTCCATGATTTGACACATGGAGGTGTTAGAGAACGCTTAGAGAAGAAAAAGACCATGAAAATCATCGAAATCTAAGCTCTAGAAGTGGAGAAATTATTTTTTCTTTGCGGCTATAAGTTAATTTTGCATACAAGTCAGGTCGGCTTGAGTATCGTGCCAAATTAGTACGTGATGAAGCCACATGTGAAAGGTATAAAAAGGAGAGAATGTGAGGTCATTTGCTAATATCCAAAGTTGCATCCTTCTCATAGGAAAATACATCTGAGGCAGCCGACTTAGGAGAGGAGCCTAGGAGTGAATCTTGGGATTGTCTTGCTTGGGTTTGTTTGTCTCTTGGAGGTTTAAGAAGCTACAGCGGGCATCTACAACCTTTAAGGACAATTTGAAGTGGTGTTGCGACATGTTTATGTGTGAAACTTCTCTCTATAAGTTGTTCACAGCCCTAGAAGTTTGTTGTTGGTAGGTCGCGGGCCTAAGCATCCTAGAACGGGGGGTTGAGTGGCTAATAGGAAGGTCGCAGGCCTAATTTCCTTTAGACATGGGTGGATGCGAGGCTTGATTGGGGCTAAAATTAGCCTAGAACAACAAGGGAAGGTGGGCAGATCTATTTGAAGGTAGGTCGCAGCGTTGGAGAGGGTCTAGAGGTGGAAAAAGGGAGTTGTAGCATCATGCCAACAACCCTAACTAGACCACCATATTTTCAGAAGTGACACCAATTCTTAAAGATGCAAGGTATGTGATGTGTTTGTGTTGAAATTAAATGCTAGTGGATGTTTTAGGTATTGGGGATCTTGTGGTTGGTGGAGGGAAACAAGTAGTTGTCCAAGAGTATCACTAGAGCAGTATACAAGGAGGACTTCGGAAAACTGTGAGTTGGGTGAAGTGTGGTAGCCCAAGTAGCTCCTTGATGGACAAAAGGAGGCTACTAGAGGAGGCATATTGGAGCTCAATGTTTGGCCAGCCAAAGGAGCAGATTGTTGGAGCCGGTTTTCATCATTGGTGAAACAAAATTTGATGGTTATAGGTGGCAACCCTCTTGCCCTATGTTAGTCTTCATTGGAGATTGGAGCAACACAGGAAGACTATAGTGGGAAGAAGACCTTGAGTAGTTGAGGAGAAATAGTGGGTAGTTGTGATTTGTTCATAAACAAGGTTGGGAAAAACTCAATAGGAGTTTCGATGTGTTGATGCATGGATGGACAAATGATAAAGGAGAGAGCAGATTGGATAGCTAAAATTTAGTGGCCAGATGGACTTGGAGCAGTGATAGAGGTAGGTGTTGCAGATTAGGAGCGAAGGACCCACAGGTGTACAGGATATGACAAAGAAGTTTTGATCATCGACTACATCAGCTAGACCGTTAGATTATTTTGTATTTTTGTATTTATGGATATTTGAGGGCCATTATCCTTAGTGCGGGAGCCCTAGACTGTTATATTATTCAGTTGGATTAATATAACGAAGATTGGGTTATTGTACAACATTGTGTATATTTTGTGCACTAATAGATTTACTATTGTTTATATTTCGTTGTGAAAAGTAGCTTCGTTGTGATTCTTGGTTTGGTAGTGTGAGTTATTGAAGGTTTTATCCTAGACACCAGGATCTTGGAAAAACAACATGGTATTAGAGCATGTTTGAGCTACTTTGAAGGTATAGTGAATCAGAGTGTGCACAACGAAGTACAATTTAAGAGAGAGTTGGTCACATTGTAGGTGGAGGGCTCACTACAATGTCAAAGTTGCAGATTGGTCTCTGGTATGAGGACAGATTAGAAGGGTTGTCCAACTATAGTCAATGGAAGGAAATGATCAAGTTGGTCTTATAGGTCAACAAGATCTACAAATTCGCCAAGGAATCCATCAAGAAGGCGACTAACCCTAAGGAGCTGGAAGTGTATGAGGGCTTGGATACAAAGGTGAGATTGATCATCCTAGATGGTGTGAAGGATTCCCTAATACCTCATTTGTCTAGGAAGAACATTGCACATGAGATGTGGATGGATCTTCAGAATTTGTTCCAAAATAATAATGAGAACTGAGTATTGGTATTGGAGGATAAGTTGAAGTCCACCAAGATGATACAGGGTGAAGGAGTGACTTCGTATATGATGAGGTTGTCTCAGGTCAAAGATGGGTTTGTTGTCGTCGTTGTGACTATTGCATATTCTAATATGGTTAGGATTACTTTGAAAGGGTTCATAGAGGAATGAAAGCCCTTCATTAAGGGGATCGTTGCCAAAGAGAAGTTGTCAAATTGGAATAGGCCATGGGATGAATTCATTCAAGAGGGGTTGCGAGACAAGGATATTCATCCGAAGAAGAAGGCTTCGGATGATGACATGGCATTTGCAACATGGATTAAGGGAAAACATAAGAAGGACTCGAGTAAGATCAAGTGTTTCAACTATGGTGAGATGGGTCTTTTTCATCAAGATATTCGAAGAAGAAGCAGGGAGATTACGAGAAAGAAAGGGAAGTAGGTCACCGGCGTTTCCACTTCTATCAAGATAGATGATCTCACCATGAGGTTGGAGGAGGAATTTTCCTTGATCTCTCATTTCTCATAGTGTACCATCAACAAAGCTACATGGTACGTGGACGGTGGAGCATCAAAGCATATGACAGGGTCACTAGAGGTTTTTGAGACTCTAGTTGAGTAGGACTTGAATTTGCACATGATGTTGGGTGACAAGAGTCAAAAAGAGATCATAGGATCGAGAGTTGTGCCATTCAGGATTTGCACGAGCATTTGGGATTGTGGTTAAAGGGTGCCTTCCCTCATTTGGGCATCTGGTCAACTGTCGTGCAGACCTTATTGGAAAAGATCTTATTGTACTCCTTGAAGTCAGTCATAACACGTTTGGCTAAACAATGTTCCTTGATAACTTTCTTTATGTGGCCATGCACCATTCCTAGGGTCATGCCATCTAAGGAGAGATGTTTGTCCTCGAAATATTTGTTAATGGTTGTGGGAAGAACACCGGGCATACTCTGGATATATCATTTGAGGTATGCAATATTTGAATACCACTTACTTAGATCAAATGATCCAATCTTGCATTTGGCAAAAATATTCTTCCATAAGAACAATATTGTCGAACTGGTTAGACATGAACAGTTCACTATAATGGTCTGGGTCTTCATCAACTGTAAGGCTGACAAATTATGCACGGAGGGCAATAAGTAATTAAACTACAAGATCGATGTGATCAAGGATGGCTTCCTTAGCTTCTGTAGAGGCATAATGCCACCAGGTATGGGCAAGGCCACCAAATCCATTGTCGATCAGTTGAGCTATATTACGGAGAGAAAGTTTAGGTTCATCCACCTATTTCCCAACTATTGAGGAGATTAATGGCATTCTCCATTTCAAGTTTGGTCTGGGAATTGGGAAAAAACATAGGTTCCTGCGGCATGGCCTGAATGGCTGTCGACATCGTTGAAACACCAGTTGTTATGACAGAAACTGGTCTGGATGTTTCACCTTGGGTAATCCACAGAGGGACTCCCAGTTCCTGTTTGACATAAACCAAGCATTGTTTGACTTGGGCCTCTGTGATAGCAGGACCCTTTTCTTGCACCTGTTGCAAGAAAGATAAGCGGTTGAATTAGCTTCATTGATTTCTTTAGCCAATTCCTGTGTTGCCTTCTCTTATGTTGTTTGGGTCCGAAAATTCCAAGTGGGTAGTTCATGACTAGCCACTCTAAAATTGTAGGTTCGTTTTAGCGTATGTTTGAGGTCATCTTTAAACATAGTAGATTTGGTGGGTTTGTCTAACACCGAATAATCTGGTGTGGGTACCTTGGCCCCTAATTTTTTATGATTGGAGTCTAGATAGACAAAATGGAGAAAATTGTTGTCAGTCGTTGTTCTAACTTTGCATGGGCACTTGTTAGGATTGAGATATCAACAACTTTGTGGTCTAGCAATTCGAGTCTTGCTAGTCGCTTCTCGCACACTTTTTTTTCTTCAGACACTGTTTGTTTGACCTTGAGGACATCTCTGTGCAAATCATCTATGTTCTTTGACTCTAGGTCAAGTTGGAGATTTGCATTATTAAGTTTTGTTGTGGTAGTACTTGATGTAGTAGATGTCGACACTATGGCATGAGGGATGAATTCCCTTTTCTTCTGACTATCATTATCAAACTATCGGAAGGAAACGTAGGGTAAGTTCCTACCAGGGACATACAATTCTTCTCTTGTAGAGACCTTAACAGTTTTGGAGGTTTGTTCTCTGGGAAGTAGAGAAAACATTAGGATGTGAGGTCGGCCAGGTTAAGCAACCTGGCTCAACTTCTATATCAGCTGATTGCAGGTTGGACACTGTTGATGCTGACCTTTATTATTTGTAACAAGCTCAGTGCCTTGGGGCGTAGAGCTTAAGGGATACCCCTTGACCATTTCTGCAACCTTTTCTCTTAACGTTGTTTGAACTCGTGGTGGTAGCCAGAAACACTGTGAGGCTGGATTGAAAGAAATGGGCTTGGATTTCACAATTCTCTGGTTATCTTCCAGAAAGGCGAATTCTTGATATTGGTCGTATTTTGTTTCCCAAAGTTCAGGGTATTGGATTCCAGACCACTCAAATGTTATGGGAGTCGTGGATTTATTGGAACCAGATTCCATCTCACTTACAAGATGTGAAGTCTGACGGATCTGGGGCTAGAATGGAGGCACACTATCATTGCCGAAATGGATGACAGTCAAAGTTTTACGCTAAATTGTTTTGGACCGGCGTTTCATGTCAAATCCTTGTGGATGAATATAGGCTTGGAGGAGGTCATAGATGTATGGATCATCTAAAGAGATATAGTACTTGGGGTAAATTGTGCCAAAGGCTGGTCCATCATGAAGGGAACTGGAAAATCCACTAATGATTGCATCGGATAGAGAGTTATTCCGAGTGTCTATGACCACGCATAAGCTGTTAACATTCATGTGTGGTCTTACAAGGGCATTGAGGCCAAAACGGATGGCGCTGAGATGACAGTATTTATAGCCATGGGATTTTGCACAGTCAATCTGTGACTTTTCAAGCAAGGGGATTTGGGTAGGTTCATCCTGAGATGTAAAACTAACATCAATAGAATGAAGCCAAATCTAAGAAGATGCAAAATATTTATAAAATGGCATCTTTAGGCCGATAGGACTTATTTTAAATCAATGATTCATCTACACTTTTATTGTCTGATTGACATGTGGCACGCAATATTTTTTTTATGGAAATGAGGATTTGAAAACAACTCTCACCGTTGGTTTTTCATAACAGGAGGACGACGGTTTGTTTTGAATCAACACTACCTTCTTTTTAGTCTACGCTTTCATTGTACTTCTGACATCTGGCACACAATTTTTTATTCACTCAGCTTGACATCTGCCTATTGAGAACTACCTGATTGTCACTGATCTCTATACCTGATTGATTCTCGGCCTCCTTGACATAGAGACCTACAAGATCCAGAACACCAAGACCTAGGGATGTTAATCGAAACACTGCAGTGGAAAAACTCTGTTGTGATCGATATATCTTCCCGCCTACCTGAGATCTTCAAAGTTATTATATATTTTTATTTGCCTCGTGCGTGTAACCTCGTGACTGGCAACTTGACTGACCTATTGGATCTTTTTCTTTCAAGGAAAAATCTGACAGAGCCCGCAAGTCATAGTTCGGTATTTACCTTATATAATTGTTAAACCTAATATTGTAGAAAGTTAAAGAAGGGACCTACAATGCTTTGGGTCTCTCCAAAACAGCGTAGTTGGATTTTAGGTAGGTACTTGACATCTTCACATTCATTATTGCTCTGGGTCTCTCCAAAATAGCATGACTACATTTAAGGTCGCTACTCCCAGCTCCATAATGATTTCCGTTGTGCACACAACATGCTTCTGATTCATGTTATGCACGACCTGCTTCATTTCTGTTGTGCACACAACCTGCCTCCAATTTGTGTTTTTCACAACCTGCTTCCATGATGATAAACACTTCCAGTCGTCTCGTGTCACAGCTCATCAACAACCCAACCCTTTATCAGTTCATCATCCTGTGATTCACAACTCATCAGCAACACAACTCTCATCAGCAACCCAACCCTTTATTAGTTCATCATCCATCCTGCAATTCAAGGAAATGGAGATCGATTGAGATCTTGTTCAAAATAGCAAAAGCTTTCGTGTTCAAAATCTCACAAACAATCCAGGGAAACCAGAAAAGAAGCCCGGTCTGTGTTCAGTATAGTAGTTTTGATGGATTTAGGTAGGCACTAAAACATTTTTATCTCGGAACTATTGAAGAATCCAGCTTTGTTGTTTTTGTTGCATAGTGTAAAGCTGACAACATATTCTGGCAATATATCCATGTTCATGTGGGTACTCCAAACAATGTAGCGCTTTGGATTTTTACGATCATCTACACCGGTACCAAATTGTTCACTGCTGGGATGAAACTGTTGTGAACCATGCTTGACTTGCTCTATATTCCCTATTATCACACGGTACACCACCGTGTGTTGTTCTCCATTTTCGTCAACATTCGGGTACGTTGCACAGCAGCGTGGTGGATAAACAATCATTCCTAAGAATGTTACAATGTCAATGCAGAAAATCCCAAAAATAAACTATACTAAAATTGAACAAGATTCAATTGAAGGCTCAAGTAGATGTGCCTATATACCTAGGTGCAAGATAGACACCAATGCCATATGTCGTGCCATGTTTTGGCATTTTTGGATGCCCAAAGTCGAGCCTGTCCTGACACGGTCCTATAGATGCCCACAATAGTCGTTAATGCCGCAAGCGTCCGAAGCCCACCTAGGATCCAGTCTCGCACTGCGACAAACTCTTTATCACCATCCTCCAATTTAATCATCAAATTGTTGATCTTCTTACTGCCAAAAAATGAACCTCACTCTGATTCCGAAGAAACGCTAGTGGAAGCTCCAGAGTACGAAACACAACAGTGTTGCATTCTGGAAATTGAGTTTCATCATAGTTGAGAATGATCTTCCGCCGGACAGCTATCGTTGGAACCCTGTTCCAGGGTACTCTTCGACTCAGACATAAAACCCTGTTCCAGTGAACCCTCCGACTCAGACTTAACAAGTGTGGGTTTTTCATTCTTATTAATTGTAATCACTTCACATTCTCCAGTTTGCAAAGGTTTCCCAAGGCAAATTTTCCGAAAGAGGGATTCTCCTGGCAGAAAATCCTTTGGAAAAAAGCACTTGTCATCGATATCAATCCAAGCAATCCATGTGTGAGACCCATTGCCCAAATCAATCCGTGACATGCGAAGGAAGTAAAGCAGATAAGAAGAATATATGTATATACATATATGTGTATTGTTTTAAATATCCTGAGACATTAAATTTTACAAATTACACCACTCAAATTTATTATAAAAATATGGCTACCAAAATTTACTACTATAAAAAAAATTGCTGCTGAAATTTGAACAAAATTTACCGAGATCACAGAAAAGGCCAAAAACTCTATTATTTAGACTATTCTTTCTGTTAACACCATGCCTAACTTATACTAAAGACAACAACATTAGACGGAAGTCCATAGTTGCGATTTAATGTGCCAATGTTGCACAATATCTGTACCTCCCTATGGAATTGGGGTTGCAGGGCATCCCTCGATTGGAATGGCAGGGATGTCCTTGAGGACATGAAAGACTTCACAGAATTTCGTACCAAAGCTTTGATGATTCTGGGGATATATGGATGTTTCCTTATCTAAATCTGACTTCTGAATCATCCTTTTCCACCCGCGAAATCTCTGATTTATCAAACGAAAATATCTTGTGAATATATATTGTTATCTCTTTTTTATTAAAATATATTTATATTTATTTTAATATGAATATTAAGGTGATTAACTTTAATTATTAAAAAAACATCTTTTTATTTATAAATTTTCATAGAAAACATATTTTTAATGAGTTTAGAGGGAAAATGAGCGGCAGATGATTTTAGAATTGTAATATTAATAGAAATATATTTTTTATGGAATCAACAATAACATAATATTATTTTTTTACTAGAAACATAATATTATTTTCTTACTAGAAAATATTTGTGACTACTGCTATATCATCAAAAGTAGATTTTTTTTTATTGAATGAACAATAACATAATTTTTTTTTTTTTTTTTGATGGAATGAGCAATAATATAATATTATTTTTTCTTATTGGGAAATATTTGTGTATGTCAGATGAGGAATAAAGTAGATTTTTTTTATTGAATGAACAATAACATAATTTTTTAATTTTTATTTTTTTTGATGGAATGAGCAATAATATAATATTATTTTTTCTTATTGGGAAATATTTGTGTATGTCAGATGAGGAATAATAGGCGGTAATCATAGTTGTAGGATTAAGTTTAGTTGTTTTTTATTTTATTTCTTGTTTGGATGCAAAGCATCCATATCATAGTTGTAGGGTTAATTTTAGTTGTTTTTTATTTTATTTCTTGTTTGGATGCAAAGCATCCATGACATCTTCATCTCCATGGATGCTGGGAAGGAGTAGTTGCTTGTTTAGTGTGTGTGGACCAATTGCAATTATTCCAATATATGACCCATCTTCATCTCCATGGGATGTTGGGAAGCAATTGCTTGTTTAGTGTGTGGACCAATTGGAATTATTCTTGTTTAGTTTGTGGACCAATTGGAATTATTCTGGTATATGACCCATCTTCATCTCTGTAGATGTTGAGAAGCAATAGTGCTTGTTTAGTGTGTGGACCAATTGGAATTGTTCCTGGTTTAATGTGTTTATACTACTATTTGAAATTTGATGATTTTGGGGATATATGGATGTTTCCTTATCTCTGAATCATCCTTTTCCTCTTGTGAAATATCTAATTTATCAAACGAAAATATCTTGTCAATATAGTCAATATATATTGATAAATATTTATATTTATTTTAATATGAATATTAAGGTGATTAACTTTAATATTAAAAAACATCTTTTTATTTATAAATTAACATCATAGAAAACATAATTTTATGACTTTAGAGTGAAAATGAGTGGTGGATGATTTTCGAATTGTAATATTATTAAAAATATATTTTTTATGAAATCAGCAATAACATAATATTATTTTTTTCTTACTAGAAAATATTTATGACTGCGGCTATATCATCAAAAGTAGATTTTTTTATGTAATGAGCAATAACATAGTTTTTTTTTTTTTTTTAAATGGAATGAGCAATAATATAATATAATTTTTTTCTGGTTGGAAAATATTTGTGTATGTCATATGAGGAGTAGGCTGGTAATCACAGTTGTAGGATTAAGTTTAGTTGTTTTTTATTTTATATCTTGTTTGGATGCAAAGTATCCATGACATCTTTATCTATGTAGATGCTGGGAAGGAGTAGCTACTTGTTTAGTGTGTGGACCAATTGGAATTATTCTTGTTTAGTTTATGGATCAATTGGAATTATTTCGTTATATGACCCATCTTCATCTCAGTGGATGCTAAGAAGAAGCAGCGGTTTGTTTAATGTGTGGACCAATTGGAATTATTTCTGGTTCAGTGTGTTTATACTAACCATTTGAAATTTGATGATTTTGGGGATATATGGATGTTTCCTTATCTAAATCTGACTTCTGAATCATCCTTTTCCACCTATGCAATCTCTGATTTATCAAATGAAAATATCTTCTCAATATAGTCCATATATATTGATATCTCTTTTTTATTAAGATATATTTATATGTATTTTAATATGAATATTAAGGTGATTAACTTTAATATTAAAAAACATCTTTTTATTTATAAATTAACATCATAGAAAACATATTTTTATGAGTTTAGAGTGAAAATGAGTGGTAAATGATTTTCGAATTGTAATATTATTAGAAATATATTTTTTTATGGAATTGCAATAACATAATATTATTTTTTTATGGAATGAGCAATAATATAATATTATTTTTTCTAATTGGAAAATATTTGTGTATGTCATATGAGGAATACGCTCGTAATCACAGTGGTAGGATTAAGCTTAGTTGTTTTTTATTTTATTTCTTGTTTTTTAGAGCATCCATGACATCTTCATCTCTTCGGATGCTAGGAATGAGTAGTTGCTTGTTTAGTGTGTGGACCAATTGGAATTATTCCAATATATGACCCATCTTCATCTCCGTGGGATGCTGGGAAGCAACTGCTAGTTTAGTGTGTGGACCAATTGGAATTATTCTTGTTTAGTTTGTGGACCAATTGGAATTATTCCTGTATATGACCCATTTTCATCTCAATAGATGCTAACAAGCAACAGTTGCTTGTTTAGTGTGTGGACCAATTGGAATTGTCCCTGGTTTAGTGTGTTTATACTAACCATTTGAAATTTAATGCTATGTATGTATTTTAGTTAAATGAAGCCAAAATCTATAAATTAAAAGAAGATTTTGATGGCACAAGATCAACATTTAAATTGTAAGATAAGTTAATAGTAGTACTTGAAATATTCACAATTCAATATACTATTCTCTATTTATAGGATTTCCTTGTTTAAGAGTTGCAATGATTTTCTAGGTAGTGAGCTTTTGGATTTTACCTTGGGCTCTGATTTGTGAGGTATATAATGTGAATGTGTACTGGACTTGATATGTTGTTGTGCTTGAATACACAATGAAAGAACACGTTTGAGTAAATTTGACTCCGTAAAATTATCAATGGTTAAATTTGACTTCGTAAAATTATCAATTATTAAATTTGACTCAAAATTATCAATGGTTGGTTTTTAAGCTCATGCTATGATACCAATAGTTTAAGTTGGTTTGTTAATTAGTTTTAATTCCTATTAAAAACTTGTTTTTCTCCGTGTAAAGTGCTTTCTTAAAATTATAATAAACAAACCTTTAAATAATCTTCTACACAAGAATTTAAATTTTGAATTTCAAACAGAGTGTGGACCACTTCTTAAATAATATTTACATTTGAATATGAATTTTGAATATTATTAGGATTGATTATTATAATAAATTGATCCATTGTTTAAAAAATAAAAATTACTATTACTATTGTGTAAAAATTATTTTCAACAAGACACTAGCATTGTTATGCCAATCACCTAGCATTGTCATAATAAATGGATCCATTGTTTAAAAAATAAAGATTACTTTTAATATTCGTGTAAAAATTATTTTCAACAAGACACTAGCAGTGTTATGCCAATTAACTTTTGTTTCCACAACTTCAGCTTCATGCTTATTGGTAAAAATTATTTTCAAGAAAACACTAGCATTGTTATGACAATCAACCTTCGTTTCCGAACTTCAGCTTCATGCTCCAATAAACATATTTGTTCTATTCTTGAAAGCTTTTTCCAATTTAACGAAGACCCATTTCAAACAAGTAGATAATAGAATTATTTTGAGGGGCTTTAGCTACATTCCATTTTAAGGAATTAAAATTATTATTAAATAAATATATGAATGTACCTATAATATTATTTTAATTTGAATTGGTTAGTATATATATATTCATTTATTAATAAACAATTACATAAACAAATGTATTTCTAGCGGGTAAGAATATTTTAACTATATAATTTACCTAATTTAACAATTTTCTAAGAATAATAGTAATTAAATAATATAGCAAGAATATTATGTATTGTCCGGGGTCATAAGGAGCAGTTGTCAATATAGCCGTTGGAGTCTCTGCCCATACTATTTAACAAGCTAAGCTGGATCGGTTCTTCTGCCCATACTATTTAACAAGCTAAGCTGGATCGGTTCTTCTGCCCATACTATTTAACAAGCTAAGCTGGATCGATTCTTCAACTTGTCCTGACGATGAACCACACTGGTTAGTTCGAAACGCGTGGACAAATGATTTGTATGTGATTTCGCAGAAATTTCTCTAACAACATTCCATTTTGTTAGCATTCTTAGTTGCTCTTTTCACTTCTTTTAGCTCATCTTTGCAAATTGTTTCAGTTGCATACATCGATATATTAAAAAAAAAACATGTTTAACATATACACTCTGGTAGATGTGAATTTTGAAGTTCTTTCATCCCTTTATAGTTTACAAAAATATGGCAAAATAAGTTGTGAGGTTAACAATTCATTCTTGGTGAACTCAAATATGAATATATTTTGAGTGGAATAAAGATTAACAAAATTATAAATAGCCCTTGTTAAGGAATCTAGCTTAAATATAAATCTATTAAAATAAGTATATAAATATATTAAAATAAGTTGTTAACAATTCATTTTTGGCGAACTCAAATATGAATATATTTAGAGTAGAATAATAATTTAACAAAATTGCAAATAACCATTGCTAAAGAATCTAGCTTAAATATAAATCTATTTTAAATGGGTTATCCTGCTTTGTAATGGAGATGCAAAAATATAATAACATATATATTTCGGAGTTATGTTTACATGAATTCAAATATAAATATATTTTGAGTAGAATAATAATTTAACAAAATTGCAAATAACTATTGTTAAAGAATCTAGCTTAAATATAAATCTATTTTAAATGGGTTATCTTGCTTTGTAATGGAGATGCAAAAATATAATAACATATATATTTCGGAGTTATGTTTACATGAATTCTTGACATGAATTCAAATATAAATCTATTTTCAGTAGGTTATTTTGTTGACTAATGAAAATCCAAAAAATAACTGTAAAATAAGCTTTCAAGTTAATTATTCTTAGTGAATTAGCTCATAAAAATTGTGTCATCAAAATGACTAGAAATATTCAACTATAACTAAATTTTAATCAAAAACAATTTTAAGAAAAAATAAATTTTCTTTTGATTAGTGTTGTCCATCAAAAGCAATACTTCATTGATGTTGTGGAAATCTGTATTTAATTTTTTATTTTTTTTAATTTGAATTAGTATCTTATTATTTTTTTGCCTCTTTGGATTTGAGAAATCTTCAGTTTTATTATATTAATTTTTTAATAATTAAATATTATAGATGAATATATTAAATTTTGTTTCATTCCCACTGCCCTTGGGACATTTTATGTACATTGCTTGGAACATATCGTTGCGGTTCATCTAGATACCATTTGAAGAACCTTAACACTGTTTCTCGACTCAGAACCACGAGGAATTCAGTCTTTCTGCACGGTCAAATCATTCAAATTCAAAATATTCATGACTTCCACTTTTTTCGTTTGCAATTCAATTTTAAGCAGGGGCTTCAACTTAGCTTGCTACAGTAGTGCTACAGGGCTGCTGCTACAGTAGTGTGTTTTGCTGAGTCTCTTCTTCCTTGATATTATGAACTCAAAACTATCAATAACCTTTCACGCACTCTGAGACCTTCACAACGGCACCTCTAGCTTCCACAGTCTTTAACGTCCCTTCTGCTAGTTGATGTAGTGACGAACTTTTATGCAAGAATTACTATCTAACCAGCACAAATTAAAGCACACAGTGCTCGGAAGCGGAAAATGAAATAACACTCTTTATTGATCTCAAAATGGATTACAGTAATAACAAATCTATTCAAACCAGAGTTTGATTGTGTTTGCATTTACCAGACTTGAGTTTTCCAATGTTGAACGAGACTTACTGGAGGCTACCTTTCAAATACACAGGCTCTGTCTGTGAACAAAGACTCAACACACACATATGCCATACACATATACCCCGACACTCTATTGTTCTGGCCACTTTAGGTTCTGACCAGTGGGTTACACTGATGCGCAGGCTTCTCAGAACACCTAAAGACTTGAGTTCTTTAGGTGATGCAAGCAGATCAGATAGATCGTCCGCAGTTGCATAGTAGGAAAAGAGCTCAGACTCAAAACACAAGACTTACAAACTCACAATGACTAACAACTGATGCACGAATGAGCCTAGACTCCTTGCATATATAGAAAAAGGAGGGGACAACCATTCAACAGTCGGACCGACAAATTGAAGTACGAAGGAATCTGTCAGTACGAGATGTGGTTCAATCTCCAGCAAAAGTTGGAGAAGTGCTCCGAGTCTCATGACTTATAGAATCAATCATAAAAACATTTTACAAAGTGGAGGTGACAGCTCATTCCTCGCAAAGCATATTTATCCCAAATGTACACTGTGGATGCCTTTTAACCAGTGAAGGCCCATGAGAAAACTGGTCATGAATAGTCCTCATGACTGGACCATTGTACAATGTGGAGCTTTATGGCATAATCCCACGAGAACCAAAAGTACTGGGGCCACCAAGGGCCATTATTTCGGGATAAACTCTAGGATATAATATACCATCCCAAGCTTTGGTAAAGATCCTTCTTACAATCATAGGTTTATTAAGCACAAATTGGTGTTTTATCTTCGTCATTACCAACCATTCATCATGATGGCACATGAATTGTTGTAAGATATGATGGCTTGGGTAATTATACACGTGTCTTACATCTCTAAATGGTTCATGAATACATTCCATGTTATTTTTGTGAAAACATTTATCACAATTTAAGCGAAAATAGGCCCCATAGCAGATTGGATCAATGGTTGTACGGTTAACACCAAACTCCTCCCACCAATCCTCTAGCCATTTTGATTGTTGTGATCTTTGTCCAATTCTGATAGATCCAAACTTAAGCTTAGTGTAGTGTGTCTCATTTTTTCCATCTATATTAAGCAGATCCCACCATAGCTGCTTATAACCTGCAAAATCAAACACTGTGTCAGGGAAAATAAGTTTAGGATCATTTTGGGGCCATAGGACTGGATTAGTAATTGGTCATTCTATATTCCGGGCTCTGTTTATAGTGAAGTATCTATGATATATTTTTCTTTTGTCACTTCCTTCATTCCATATCATTGTTATATCTTTAAAGACATTTTGTAGTACTTCTTCTACTCTATGTGCTCTGACCATACTATCTGAGTAAATCATGTCATGTATCCATTTATTGCCTTTTGGGAAGACTCTTATTTCCGGCACAAGATGAAGGAGATCAGTGTGTGGTTGTAGATTAGCATCCAATACTTTTGTGCTTCAGCGCTGCCATGTGGGTTTCCAATTTTTTTTGTATTCAGTCCAACTTTGATCTTCATTTACTGTACTGAGGACTTCTTGGTTTTGAGTTGGATCCCATTCAGTTACTATGACCATAATATGATCTTGTTCTTGATGCTGGATGTTTTGAAGGTGTTTCCTACTTAGAAAGTCAGGGAGACAATTTTCATTACCCTTTATATGCTCCACCTGAAAATCAAAATTTGCAAACAATGCTTGACATCTTGCAAATTTAGCTTCCTCGGGTTTTTTGATACTTTTTGTCAAGACTTTCTTTAATGTTAATGCATCAGCCTTGAGGAGGAATGTTCTGTTGATAAGATGAATTTCAAAATTTTCAATGCAATTCCATGCAGCTTTAACTTCTTTTCCAATGGTGGAATAATTCTTCTCAGTAGGGTTCCATGTTCCTGAAGCAAATTGAATAATTTGCTCTTCTGACCCTTTTCTTTGTTTCAAAATACCTCCCCAACCAATATTGTTGGAGTCTGATTCCACGATTTTGAATGCAGCATCATCTGATATGTATAAGATGGGGAGAGTGTTTACCTTAGCCTTGATATTTTGTACAGCTCTAGTATGAGCTGGAGTCTAGGGTTCAGGATTTTTGCGCAGATGTTGGTTTAACAGACTTTTGTCCTTTGCGCAATCTTGGTAGAAATTACTGACATAATTGAGGCAGCCAAGAAAATGCTACAGCTGAGTCTTGTTAGTTATTATATCTGGAAACTTGCTCGAAAATTCAGGAGCATGTTTTTGCAGTGGGCCATTAAAAATATTGTGGCCTAGAAACTTAATGGAGGTTTGGAAAACCTCGATCTTCTTCTTACTTAGGACTAAACCATTTCTTTTGATGGTATTTACAAAGGTCTGGATATGCCTGAAATGATCTTGCAAGTTCTTGGAAAAAATTAGAATGTCATCTTCGTACACGATTAACCAATCAAAGAATGGCTTTAAAATGTTATCCTCACCTTCTGAAATTTTGACAGAGCATGTTTGAGGCCAAATGGGATAACATTCCATTCATAGTGCCCTGCTGGGATACTGAAGGCGGTCTTAAATTTATCTTTCTTTGAAATGGCGACTTGCCAAAACCCTGATTTCAAATCAAATTTTGAAAATACTTTGGCTCCTGCAATTCTACTAATCAGATCACCCTTGTGGGGGATTGGATATGTATCATCAGATAGTACTGCATTCAGAGGCTTGTAATTTATGACCAGTCTCGGGATTCCTCTGATATGTTTTGATCTTTTATTGACATAAAACCCATAGCAGTTCCATGGACTAGTTGATTCTTTGATGAGTTTTTTGTCTAGTAGGTTCTGGACCTCTTTCTAGAAAAGTTCTCTATATTCTTTATTCATTGGGATTACCTTGCTTTTACAAGGTCTGCCTATGTATTCTGCTTTGTATGGGAGCTCAACTGAATGTTGCTTTATGTGCCAAAATTCATTTGGTTCTTTAGCGCAGCATTCATTTTCAATCTGCACTTTTAGCTCTGAAATCTTTTTTTGTACTGCTGGAGAAGTTAACTGCTTTGAGATGCTGAGAGTGGATTTCAAATCTTTTAAGTCTGATAACTTGGCTTCTGATTTTTCCAGTTCTTTCATAGTTTAAACCATTGTCGAGACTCTTGGATTCGATACATATGGCAATTCTATCGTTTTGGATTGGTCACTGGAAGTAGGCAGAGTGATAAAATATCCACCTCTGTTGTTCTTTGTCCTGTATGAACCATGAGGCTCTACAACAGCTAGAAAAATGTTTCCTAGGATGCAATCAACTAGGATGTCAACAATAGAAAATTTCAATTTTATACAATGTCTATCAAAACATATAGAAGCTTTGGGCACTTCATAGTTCAACGTCTTATTTCCCAGACCAATAACTTCTCTTTCAGCTGCCATCCAAAATTTTGTTGGAATAACTTTATTGTTGAGTATATTCACATCTGCTCCAAAATCAATAAGTGCAGTCAAATTAAAAATTTCATTCTGTATACAAATTTGTACTTGTACGTGGTGTTGTTGATACTCGACTGCGAGTATCTGCATTTCTTGAAAAATAGAATCATTATCTTTTATTCCTTCATAAATATGGACTTGCTTTATAGTAATCTTCTGGATCAGATTCTTCTTCTGGTTTTGTCTCTTTATGCATTTTTCCTTTTTCTAATCCCTGAACCTGAATTTTTAGCTTGGAAATTTCAGATTTGAGATTGTGTATTTCATGGTTTACTTCCCCCAAGGTAAGTGGGCGGACCTTGTCCTGTTGTCTTTGTCTTTGAAAATATTTTGTATTTCTTTCATATGAGGCATCGATAAAAAGTGGCTTCTTACCATAATTTTTGCTGCTATTTGAAATCTTCAGCTGATCCATGAAGGCTTCTGTGAGGCGAGTCTTCATTTCTCCATCCTCCATTGCACGGATCTAAGATAAGATTTTTATTTCATCTTCCTCTGTTTGAGCCATAAGAACTTTTTCTTTGAGTTTCTTAGACTGTGCCTCTTCCTCTGAAGATGATTCTGTAGAATCAGATTCACTGTCAGTAAAAATGCATTTACAATTGTCTGAATCTGAACAATTACAGGCAATAGCATGAATATTTATTTCTTCAAATTCTTCAGATGAATAGACAAGACTATTATTTGAATTTGAGAATTCATCATATGAGTACAACAATTCTTGTTGTTGAATTTGGGGTGATCACCAATTGTAACATTAGGACAATGCTCTGCCCTATGAGATTTGGACCCACATTTCATGCAAAAATGTTGGGTGTTAGTATTGACTGGTTTTAATTTTTTGATTTTGTGGCTGAGATTTCTTGCCACGATTCTTTTTCGACTCTTCTCCTATAGGACAGTTATTTGCAATGTGTCCTGTTTGGCCACAGAGCCAACAAGTCAGTTTGTTCCATTTTTCTTGTTTATGACTGTGTAAGTGGATATCAGATGGCATGTATAGTGTGTTTTTGGGATATACCTGTAATATCCCTTTCTTTTCTGTTGTGCACGAGGCTTAGATGGAGGCCTTTTCTTACTGATTCTATTATAAGTTTTTCTAGTTGTGTGCAACTTTCTTTCTTAGCTCTTCTTTTGAGCTTCCTTTTATTAACTAGTGGATCTTTTAAAGATAGGCCATATTTGCTGCAAAAAGATTTGTTGTCTGGAAATCTGGATAGCTTTTCTAATTAATTATTTACCTTTGCACTAGTACAAAGGCCAACCAATGTTTTAGTAATCAAACTGTAAATTTGTCCCCATGTATAGGACTCAAATGGCATCTGGAAGACTTCTTGTAATCGAAGATAGTCTACAAACTTTGATGGAAGTGCTGCCAAGTAAACCTGTTTCCACAACAGATTTTTGGAGTCCTTTGTCTCATATATCCTCCGCATCCAGTCTTTATGGAAATCTTCATATTAATAAATCTTGTAACATTTGAGGTTCATTAGAACAACTTCCTTTTTATCAGCTATATCAGCTTCTGAACCACACCAATGTTCAACAATCATGGAGGTTAAAGCTCCAATCATATTGTTTTGGACCATCCCATCTGAATTGTGGATTTATGTTACCTTGCTCATCTTTGAGCAATTGATCTTCCATTTTCTTAATCAAAGCAGGAGAAGATTCTGTTTTCCACCATCTCTGGAGTGTCCCTTTAAAGCACTAGACAATGGTCTTACAAGCATCTACCTTAGGTTTTCCTCTAAGACACATGAGTTTATACTCTGTGTACATCATATTTATTAATTCTCTGATTTGCCCTACATTGAGGTTGTCTATAGACCATTCTCTATGGGAATCAGTAAAGAATGTGTGAGTTCTGGAATTTTACCCTTGCCAAGGATATCAGGCGCAGCATACCTGGTGTATTGACTTTCTAATGGCTCATATATAGGTAAAACTTCTGTCTTCTCTTCTTCTTTAAATAAAGCTGAGAATGTGATATGCTCATATTTTGGTGTTTCTACAACCTTAGAAGATTCTTCTTTGTCTGTTTTCCTCTTTTATTTCTTGGGATGCAGACTCCTTGGGGAATAAGAATGGAAATTTGTTGATGGGTTTGATAGGGTCTTGTATTCGCACAAATCCTTTGTGCATAAAAGTTGTTGGAATTGGTTTATCTGTTTTGTCAATAGATAATTTGTCCACTTTATTTACCAATTATGATAATTGACTTGATGTAGAATCAATGTGCTTTACCACTTTGTCTTCTACGTTCTCTAATTTGTCTAGAGATTCTGTTATAAAACTCTTGACGATTGAATTATCAAATCGTATTTTATCTAGAGCACTATTTACAGTATTCATGGAAACCTGTACAGTATCAAACTGATCTTTAACTACGGAAGCTTTGGCAACATTCATTTCAAGGCCTTTCAAAGCAGTATTCATCCAGTTCAACTGCTTTGTTGTTTTTTGAATTCTTCCTTCAGTGCCTATTGCATTATCATCCTTTAAGACTAAAGGAACTGCTTTGGCAGAACTTTGTCCTTCTCCAAGCATGATTCCATTATAAGGTGGAAATGTGGTTGGAGTCACAACCTTAAGGCCATCTAGAGCTTGCCAGACATGTTGGGATGGAGAGGATGCTGATGAAGCAGTCATTAAAACATTAGCAGTGTGTCTTCTTTCTAACCAGGCATAGAAAGAAATCCAAGTATCAGTGGATTCCATGTGTTTTTTCCATTCTACAGACAATGTTATTTTCTGAGGAACAGTATGACTGCTTCCAAATTCTTTAGCTTTGGGGTTTGTGAAAATATCCCAATTCAACATTGCTTTCATCCATTTTTCTGGGATTTTGGTTTTTGGACAACCATCCATAAGCATAAAGAACTTATGCATCTCTGTTGTACTAGGCTTTTTACAATCTTCCAGAACTCGGCCAAATCTGCAGTTGGGAATCAATCCTTTTGATTTTTCAAGATAACCAAGACCATATCTTCGTTTTACTGGTCTCATATATGAAAACAATTTTTTAAGCCTTGGATCTTCTTCTTCTGAGGTAGGAACTGTATGTATCATGAGAACATGGTCAGATTCATGCGGAAATGGAATTTCAGAGCATTTAGGATTTGGACAAGGAGTAACAAAAGTAGAAGGAGGTGCTTCACATGTTCTTGGATTATCGTTCTCATGTAGGACCAGATTTGCAAGTTGGATTAAATTGATAATATTTTGACACTCAGGGCATTTGACTTCTAAAGAATTAAAATTCACAAGTTGGGCTAACTCAAAAAGAGAAATATGCTTACAAGAATTTACAGAGGAACTGGAGGAAGCAATATCAGCGAGTACTGGAGAAAGAAAAAACGAGACATTTTGCAGTCTTCATCAATCCTTTTTCTATCAATTGTGGATCTATGGGGAAAGGAGAGAATGGCTTTGGATGATTCTTCATGAATATCTACAGAGATTATTTTCTTGGCAGAAGGAGGCTTGGGATTCAAGACAACTCAATGTTCAAGTAAAGTTAGATCTTCCCATTTGATTGTTTGGTGCTCAATCTTTTGGTTTCTTGCATCTGTGAGTACGACAACATTAGCTTTTGAATCCTTGCTTAGGGCATGACAAACTGCTGGATATAATGTATTAGTATGTCTAAAACACCCTCGGGTCTGGATTGCTATATTATGTTGTTTTCTGTTCATGTCAAATCCAGTGGTCTGGATTTGTAATTGAAGGATGTCTTTTATGGTTTCATCAAAGACATAAACAAAGAAATTTGGATAGCAATCAAAATATACTAGCCCGTTCAATAGAGGTGCGACTATCCCACCTATTAAGGAATCTGTGTATTTATTGTTGGTAAGGTCACAGACAGTAGCTAATACAAATGTATTTAGACCATGATGAGTAAGTGCATGTATCCCTATGATAGTTTTAAGTTCATAACAGCAAGAAAGAAGAGGCTCAACAAGGCCAAGAGAAGAAACTCAGCAAAGTGCACTACTGTAGCAGCAGCCCTGTAGCACTGTTGTAGCAAGCTAAGTTGAAACCCCTGCTTAAAATTGGTATCAAAGCCAGTAAAGTCTGGTTCGCCCAGTAAGTACTCAGCAAATATCACTCTTTTTATCTTTAAGTTTATAATGTATCCCTTACTCAAATCTATTTCATTCCGAGAAATTGAAGAGCATGGAAAATCCACTCAAGAAAATCCCTTGCGGGATATGATCGCCATTGCCTCCAGTGAGGTTCTTAATTCTGCCAAACTTTAATATGAGGAAAGTCAACCCACTGCTAGATGGAAGTTACCTATCATTAATGCTTCACAAGTATATGTAGATCTATCTACATTTCATTTAGTTGCTGCTACCCGTATTAGTATAAAAGAGTCAATAAGTCAGATACAAGAAAATTTTGACTATGTACAGAGTATATCCCTCCTTAATCCCAAAACATTACAAGCCGAGGCCAAATGGTTAAAAACTCAATATCTTCATATGGGTTGTATAAGATTAGGGATACATGCACTTACTCATCAAGGTCTAAATACATTTGTATTAGTTATTGTTTGTGACCTTACCCACAATAAATACATAGATTCCTTAATAGGTGGGATAGTCGCACCTCTATCGAACAAGCTAGTGTATTTTGATTGCTCTCCAAATTTCTCTATTTATGTCTTTGATGAAACCATAAAAGACATCCTTCAATTACAAATCCAGACCATTGGATTTGACATGAACAGAAAATGACGTAATATAGAAATCCAGACCCGAGGGTGTTTTTGACATACTAAATACATTATATCCAACAATTCTGCATGCCCCAAGCAAGGATTCAAAAGCTAGTGTTGTCGTACTCACAGACGCAAGAAACCAGAAGATTGAGCACCAAACAATCAAATGGGAAGATCTAACTTTCCCCGAACACTGGGTTGTCTCGAATCCCAAGCCTCCTTCTGTCAAGAAAATAACCTCTACAGATATTCATGAAGAATCATCCAAAGCCATTCTCTCCTTTCCCCGTAAATCCACAATTGATAGAAAAAAGATTGATGAAGATTGCAGAATGTCTCGTTTTTATGTTGCTTCATCACTGGCTGATACTACTTCCTCCTACTTCTGTTACTCCCTGTCCAAATCCTAAATACTCTAAAATTCCATTCCTGCATGAATCTGACCATGTTCTCATGATACATACAGTTCCTACCTTAGAAGAAGAAGATCCAAAGCTTACAGAATTGTTTTCATATATGAGACTAGTAAAACCAAGATATGGTCTTGGTTATCTTGAAAAATCACAAGGATTGATTCCCAACTGCAGATTTGGCGAGTTCCGGAAGATTGTAAAAAGCCTAGTACAACAGAGATGCATACGTTCTTTATGCTTATGGATGGTTGTCCAAAAACCAAAATCCCATAAAAATGGATGAAAGCAGTGTTGAATTGGGATATTTTCACAAACCCCAAAGCTAAAGAATTTGGAAGTAGTCATATTGTTCCTCAGAAAATAGCACTGTCTGTAGAATGGGAAACACACATGGAATCCATTGATACTTGGATTTCTTTCTATAGCTGGTTAGAAAGAAGATAGACTACTAATGTTTTAATGACTGACTCATCAACATCCTCTCCATCCCAACATCTCTGGCAAGCTCTAGATGGCCTTAAGGTTGCGACTCCAACCACATTTCCACCTTATAATGGAATTATGCTTGGAGAAGGACAAATTTCTGCCAAAGCAGTTCCTTTAGTCTTAAAGGATGATAATGCAATAGGCACTGAAGGCAGAATTCAAAAAAACACAGAGCAGTTGAATTGGACGAATACTGCTTTGAAAGGATTTGAAATGAATGTTGCCAAAGCTTCCGTAATTAAAAATCAGTATGATACTGTACAGGTTTCCCTGAACACTGTAAATAGTGCTCTAGATAAAGTACGATTTGATAATTCAATTGTCAAGAGTTTTATGAGAGAATCTCTAGACAAATTAGAGAACATAGAAGACAAAGTGGTAGAGCACATTGATTCTACATCAAGTCAATTAACAGAATTGGTAAATAAAGTAGATAGATTATCTATTGGAAAAACAGAGAAACCAATTCCAGCAGCATTTATGCAAAAAGGATCTGTGCGAATACAATACCCTGTCAAAACCATCGACAAATTTCCGTTCTTATTGCCCAAGGAGTTTGCATCCCATGAAATAAAAGAGGAAACAGACAAAGAAGAATCTTCTAAGGTTGCAGAAACACCAAAAGATGAGCATATCACATTCTCAGCGTTATTTAAAGCAGAAGAGAAGAAAATACAACAGGTATGTTGCGCCTGATATTCGTGGCAAGGGTGAAATTCCATAAACTCACACATTCTTTGTTGATTCTCATAGAGAATGGTCTATAGACAACCTCAGTGTAGGGAAAATCTGAGAATTAATAGATATGATGTACACAGAGTATAAACTCACATGTCTCAGAGGAAAACTTGAGGTAGACACTTGTAAGACCATTAACCAGTGCGTTATAAGCACACTCCTGAGATGGTGGGAAACAGAATCTTCTCCTGCTTTGATTAAGCAAATGGAAGATCAATTTCTCAAAGATGAGCAAGGTAACATAATCCACAATCCAGATGGGACAATCCAAAACAATATGATTGGAGCTTTAACCTCCATGATCGTTTAACATTAGTGTAGTTCGGAAGCTGATATAGCTGATAAAAATGAAGTTGTTCTAATGAACCTCAAATGTTACAAGATCTCTCAATATGAAGATTTCCATGGACACTGGATGCAGAGGATATATGAGACAAAGGACTCCAAAAATATGTTGTGGAAACAGGTTTACTTGGCAGCACTTCCAGCAATGTTTGTAGACAATCTTCGATTACAAGAAGTCTTCCAATTTCCATTTGAGTCCTATACATGGGGACAGATTTACAGTTTGATTATTAAAACATTGGTTGGCCTTTATACTAGTGCAAAGGTAAATAATTCATTAGAAAAGCTGTCTAGATTTCCAGACAGCAAATCTTTTTGCAGTAAATATGGCCTATCTTTAGAAGATCCACTAGTTAAGAAAAGGAAGCTTAAAAGAAGAGCTAAGAAAGAAAAGCTGCACATAACCAGAAAAACTTATAATAGACTCAGTGAGAAAAGATCTCCATCTAGGCCCCGTGCTCAACAGAAAAGAAAGGGATATTACAGGTATATCCCAAAAACACACTATTACAGGCCATCTAATATCCACTTACACAGGCATAAACAAAAAAAGTGGAACAAACTGACTTGTTGGCTCTGTGGCCAAACATGACACACTGCAAATAATTGTCCTGCAGGAGAAGAGTCTAAAAAGAATCGTGGCAAGAAATCTCAACCACAAAATCAAAAATTAAAACAAGTCAAGACTGAGACCCAATATTTTTGCATGAAATGTGGGTCTGAAATTTCCCAGCGAAAAATTCAGGCTCAGGGATTACAAAAAGGAAAAATGCATAAAGAAACAAAACCAGAACAAGAATCTGATCCAGAAGATTACTATAAAGCAAATGTCCAGATTTATGAAGGAATAAAAGATAATGATTCTGGTTTCCAAGAAATGCAGATACTCAAAATCGAGTATCAACAACACTATGTACAGGTAAAAATTTGTCTACATAATGAAATTTTTAATTTGACTACACTTATTGATTTTGGAGCAGATGTGAATATACTCAACAATAAAGTTATTCCAGCAAAATTTTGGATGGCAGCTAAAAGTGAAGTTATTGGTCTAGGCAATAAGACGTTGAAATATGAAGTGCCCAAAGCTTCTATCTATTTTGACAGACATTGTATAAAATTGAAATTTTCTATTCCTGACATCCCAATTGATTGCATCCTAGGAATCATTTTTCTAGTTGTTGTAGAGCCTCATGGCTCATACAGGACAAAGAACAACAAAGGTGGATGTTTTATCACTCTGCCTACTTCTAGTGGCCAATCCAGAAGGATAGAATTGTCATATGTATTGACTCCAAGAGTATCGACAATGGTCCAAACTACGAAAGAACTGGAAAAAGTAGAAGCCAAGTTATCAGACTTAAAAGACTTGAAATCCATTCTCAGCATCTCAAAGCAGTTAACTTCTCCAGCAGTACAGAAAAAGATTTCAGAGCTAAAAGTTCAGATTGAAAATGAATGTTGCGCTGAAGAACCAAATGCACTTTGGCACAAAAAGCAACATTCAGTTGAGCTCCCATACAAAGAAGAACACACAGGAAGACCTTGTAAAAGCAAGACAATCCCAATGAATAAAGAATATAGAGAACTCTGCTAGAAAGAGGTTCGAGACCTACTAGATAAAAAATTGATCAGAGAATCAACTAGTCCATGGAACTGCTATGGGTTTTATGTCAATAAAAGATCATAACAAATCAGAGGAATCCCAAGACTGGTCATAAATTACAAGCCTCTGAATGCAGTACTATATGATGATACATATCCAATCCCCCACAAGGGTGATCTGATCAATAGAATTGCAAGAGCCACAGTATTTTCAAAATTTGATCTGAAATCAGGGTTTTGGCAAGTCGCAATTTCGGAGAAAGATAAATTTAAGACCGCCTTCAGTATCCCAGCAAGAAACTATGAATGGAATGTTATGCCATTCGGCCTTAAACATGCTCTGTCAAAATTTCAGAAGGTGATGGATAACATTTTTAAGCCAGTCTTTGATTGTTTAATCGTGTACATAGATGACATTCTGATTTTTTCCAAGAACTTGCAAGATCATTTCAGGCATATCCAGATCTTTGTAAATACCATCAAAAGAAATGGTTTAGTCCTAAGCAAGAATAAGATTGAGGTTTTCTAAACCTCCATTAAGTTTTTAGGCCACAATATTTTTAATGGCCAAATTTCACTGCAGAAACATGCTCTTGAATTTTCGAGCAAGTTTCTAGATATAATAACTGACAAGACTCAGCAGTAGCATTTTCTTTGCTGCCTCAATTATGTCAGTAATTTCTACCAAGATTGCACAAAGGACATAAGTCTGTTAAACCAACGTCTGCGCAAGAATCCTAAACCCCGGACTCCAGCTCATACCAGAGCTGTGCAAAATATCAAGGCTAAGGTAAAAATTCTCCCCATATTATACATATCAGACGATGCTGCATTCAAAATCGTGGAATCAGACGCTAGCAATATCGGCTGGGGAGGTCTTTTGAAACAAAGAAAAGGGTCAGAAGAGCAAATTATTCAATTTGCTTCAGAAACATGGAACCCTACTAAGAAGAATTATTCCACCATTGAAAAAGAAGTTAAAGCTGCATGGAATTGCATTGACAAATTTGAAATTCATCTTATCAACAAAACATTCCTCCTTAGCACTGATGCATCAGCATATAAGAAAGTCTTGACAAAAAATATCAAAAAACCTGGGGAAGCTAAATTCGCAAGATGGCAAGCACTGTTTGCAAATTTTGATTTTCAGGTGGAACATATAAAGGGTAATGAAAATTGTCTCCCTGACTTTTTAAGTAGGGAGCACCTTCAAAACATCCAGAATCAAGAACAAGATCATATTATGGTCATAGTAACTAAATGGGATCCAACTCAAAACCAAGAAGTCCTCAGAACAATAAATGAAGATCAAAGTTGGACTGAATACAGAAAAAATTGGAAACCCACATGGCAGCTCTGAAGCACAAAAGTCTTGGATGCTAATCTATAGCCACACACCGATCTCCTTCATCTTGTGCCGGAAATAAGAGTCTTCCCAAAAGGCAATAAATGGATACATGACATGATTTACTCAGATAGTATGGTCAAAGCACATAGAGTAGAAGAAGTACTAAAAAATGTCTTTAAAGATATAACAATGATATGGAATGAAGGAAGTGACAGAAGAAAAAAATATCATAGATACTTCGCTATAAACAAAACCAAGAATATAGAATGGCCAATTACTAATCCAATCCTATGGTCCCAAAATGATCCTAAACTTATTTTCCCTGACACAGTGGTTGATTTTGCAGGTTATAAGCAGCTATGGTGGGATCTGCTTAATATAAATGGAAAAAATGAGACACACTACACTAAGCTTAAGTTTGGATCTATCAGAACTGGACAAAGATCACAACAGTCAAAATGGCTAGAGGATTGGTGGGAGGACTATGGTGTTAACCGTATTGATCCAATCTGCTATGAGGCCTATTTCCGCTTAAATTGTGATAGATGTTTTCACAAAAATAACATGGAATGTATTAATGAACCATTTAGAGATGTAAGACACATGTAATTACCCAAGCCATCATATCTTACAACAATTCATGTGTCGTCATGATGAATGGTTGGTAATGACGAAGATAAAACACCAATTTGTGCTTAATAAACTTATGATTGTAAGAAGGATCTTTACCAAAGCCTGGGATGGTATATTATATCCCAAAGTTTATCCCGGAATAACGACCCTTGGTGGCCCCAATACTTTTGGTTCCCATGGGCTTATACCATAAAGCTCCACATTGTACAATGGTCCAATCATGAGGACTATTCATGACCAGTTTTCTCGTGGGCCTGTGGGCTTATGCCATAAAGCTCCACATTGTACAATGGTCCAGTCATGAGGACTATTCATGACCAATTTTCTCATGGGCCTTCACTGGTTAAAAGGCATCCACAATGTACATTTGGGATAAATATGCTTTGCGAGGAATGAGTTGTCACCTCCACTTTGTAAAAAGTTTTTACGATTGATTCCATAAGTCACGAGACTCAGAGAACTTCTCCGACTTTTGGTGGATACTGAACCACATCTTGTACTGACATATTCCTTCATACTTCAGTTTGTCGGTCTGAATGTCAAATGGTTGTCCCCTCCTTTTGCTATATACGCAAGGAGTCTAGGCTCATTCAAGCATCGATTGTTAGTCATTGTGAGTTTGTTAAGTCTTATGTTTTGAGTTTGATCTCTTTGCATGCTCTACAACTATGGACAATCTGTCTGATCTGCTTGCATCACATAAAGAACTCAAGTTTTTAGGTGTTCTGAGAAGCCTGCGCATCAGTGTAACCCACTGGTGAGAACCTAAAGTGGCCAGAACAATAGTGTGTCAGGGTATATGTGTGTGTTGAGTCTTTGTTCACAGACAGAGCCTGTGTATTCGCCAAGTAGCCTCCAGTAAAGCTCGTTCAACATTGGACAGCTCAAGTCTGGTAAACACGAACACAGTCAAACTCTAGTTTGAACAGATTTGTTATTACTGTAATCCATTTTGAGATCAATAAAGAGTGTTATTTCATTTTTTGCTTCCGAGTACTATGTGCTTTAATTTGTGTTGCTAAGATAGTAATTCTTGCATAAAAGTTCTTCACTACATCAACTAACCAAAGGGACGCCAAAGATCGTGGAAAGCCGGAGGTGTCGTTGTGAAGGTCTCAGAGTGTGTGAAAGGCTACTGATAGTTTTGAGTTCATAACAGCAAGGAAAAAGAGGCTCAGCATGGCCAAGAGAGAAGAGACTCAGCAAAGCACACTACTGTAGTAGCATCCCTGTAGCACTGAAGGCTTAACAACAATATCTTTATTTTTTTTTATAAAGAAGAAACACATATTTAATGCCTATTGAAATACTTTAAAGGAGGTTGGCAATACTTTAGAGGAGCGTGACAACGTAAAAGAAAAATTAATAGCTTGGATCCGTATAAATCAGATCAACGATTTAATATTTGAGAGTGCTTTAATCTATAAATACATTCCAATTAAACAAATTTAACAATATAAATCGTGTCTATAAATACATTCCACTTAAATAAACTTATTGGTCTCTTTCCACTTTTTGGAGCACTTAATTGTTTTTTAACCACATGGTGAATCGATCACTGCCAATCCTAATCTATGGGAGACCAGGATCAATCCTCGTAGCTGCCACTATAACACCAAAAGTACATCCAATTAACCACATGGTGAATCGGTAACTGCTAGTCCTAATCTATGGGAGACCCAGGATCAATCCTCGTATCTGCCACTATAACCTCAAAAGTACATCCAACTAGCTGCAAGTCGATATACTAAGATCCTATGGTGTGCCACCAAGGCGGAGGTGAGGAATCTGCTTCTCGAGCATCCACCATAGCAAGGCAGTGTACTCAATGAGATTTGAACTACAGTCTCCCAGGCTTTGCCCAAGTAGACTTACTGTCAAACCACACATCACTGTACTGCACATTTTGGGGCACTTACTGACGTCTCTTTGCACCTTTTTAGGGCACTTATTAGTATATGCATTGACCTCTCTTTACACCTTTTAGGGCGCTTGTTAGTATAGCATTGATGTATCTTTGCACCATTTGAGGTGCTTGTTAGTATATATATACTTGAGCAAGGGGCACTTGTTAGTATATACTTGAGCAGGTACACACTTTTTGAGGCACTTGTTCATATATACTTTAGCAGTAGGATAGGCGGGATTCGCCAGATTTGCCAATTCAAATATGGGCTTGTTTCTGTAATAGATATGCCAGATATGCCAATTTAGATATGGGTCTGTTTCTGTAATAGATATGGTAAATGCAATAGATATGGTAGATGCATAACTTGAGGCTTCTATGTAAGAAGATGATGGTTGTCGCCAATTTGGATTTGGGTCTGTTTCTGTAATCAATATGGTCGAAATGCAGAACTTAGGCTTCTCTGTAAGAACAATGTCGTCGCAAATTCGGATCTGGGTTTGTTTCTGTAATAGATATGGGAGATGCAAAACTCGAGGCTTCTGTGTACGAAGAACGTTGTCCTGCGATTGAGACCAAAGGTCAAGCTAGAGCTTCAATCTCAACCTAATTTACAGTTGTGATTGAGACCAAAGGTTAAGGTGGAGCTTCAATCTCAACCTGATTTACAAACTAGTATCCATCTTGCTGCACACCTAAAAGACTTTCTTTTTCACACCTAAGGGGGGTGATCTAGGCGATCTGTGCCTCTACAACTGCGACCTAAACTCGGTGACTCTCGGGGCACAATACAGGTCCCCTACAATAACGGAGACAAGGAAAGGCGATCTGTGCCTCTACGGCTGCGACCTAAACTCGGTGACTCTCGGGGCACAATACAGGTCCCCTACAACAATGGAGACAAGGAAAGAAGGAAAGGAGACAAGGAAAGAATCCAAGGAAAAGGAAAAAGAAAAAGGTCGATTTTAATACTTAATACTGCCAAAAGGATATGTAAAAAATTCAGCAAGAACATAAGTGAAGAATACTCCTATCTGTACCCAAGCCACCTCAAACAAAAAACACAATCAAATCTCTAGAACAAATAGATACCAATAATACCCTAAAGAAAAAACACACTCAAAATCTCTAGAACAAATAGATACCAATAATAAATGTCAAATTGGTAAACCATTCATGTTCCCATCATAGGAATTTTTAACAAAAAAAACACACTCAAATCTCTAGAACAAATAGATACCAATAATAATCATGTCAAATTCGTAAACTATTCATGCTCCCATAATAGGAATTTTTTTCTTGTTTTTCTTACATTCAAATAGGAAAATAGATGTCTGTTAAACGTGTGCGCAGTGGCTGCCACCAGTAAATAGATGTCTGTTAAACGTGTGCAGTGGCTGCCACCAGTAAGGAAACGTGCTGGAATTCTATGACCTCTTTGTAGAAATAATTAGTTAAGAGCAACATAGTAGGGGGAATTTCAATGTTACACTAAATAACAAAGAGAAAAGGTGAACAACATAGTACAGGATTCTTAACCTGAGAAATTGGAGAACTTAATAAATTCAAATAGGAAAATAGAGGTATGTTAAACGTGTGCAGTGGCTGCCACCAGTAAGGAAATGTGCTGGAATTCTATGACCTCTTTGTAGAAATAATTAGTTAAGCGCAATATAGTAGGGGTAATTTCAATGTTACTCTAAATAACAAAGAGAAAAGGCGAACAACATAGTACAGGATCCTTAACATGAGAAATCTGAGAACTTAATAAATTTGATTCAGACAAAAAACCTTTATTAAGTTGCAGCTAGATTCGATTAGTTTTTAGTGCACAGTGACATCTTGAATTGTCACCAAAACCTATCATCCAGAATGATACCACCCTCAACTTTCGAAACAATAAATCTATCTTACCAGTCTTCAAGGAAACCTTCAGATTTAATCCCCCATGTTTACAGGAAGAAAGCGCAACGCAGGCTATTAATAAATATTGGCGTACCTGAATTGCAGGCTTCTAGTATACAAATTTTGGCGTGCATGAACCGTGGGCTCCTATATAAAACGTATGTAAACAGAAATTAAAATCAGTCAAGCGGGCACTTAAAGTCTGATCAATCATCATTCCTCTCCTCTGAACAAGAGGGAACTCTACATTTTTTACTAAACATATTGCAATCTCAAATAGAGGACTTTGGTATAGAGAGAAATCTCAGTAAAGAAACTGCACATGGTGCTTAGGAATGAGGAGGAGACTTGGCACCTCAAGCCCAGGGGTCCTTAAATTGCACCGCTGGTAAATGTTAAACCAACTTCTTTCAAAGTAGTCGGGTTAGAAAAACTTAATTCCTCTCTCCTCTATCTGGAAAAGAAAATTAGAACATGAAAGACTTAATGGCAATCTGCTAGTATCAAAATCGGAGTGGGAATACAATAATGATGGTGTGTTAAAGGACTTAAGAGTATATCCCTTCTCTTTAATTATATTTTCATTCAAGTTTCTTGTCCTTATCATATTTGTATTCAGGCTTCTTACAGTGATATCGGAGGGGTAATTTGCATTGTTTTCATTAAGATCAGAACGGAGGGTGTGAAAACCGATTCTAGGGGAAATTACCACGGTTAAATATCACTCTCTTCTAAAATTGGAGGTCGAATTAAATTACTAGCTTTGGAGTTAGATTCTTTTATCGTGAGGACCGAATCATTTATTTCTCCATAGATCAATTCATTGATCTATTGGGAGGACAAATCTTGAAGGACAAATTATCTGCCAAACTCCACGATAGAATCACCTTCTTTGACTAGGGTGTTTATGGCTTTCAGAGTGTTGGAGTCTTAAATTACTAGCTTTGGAGTTCGATTCTTTTACCCTGAGGACCGAATCATTTATTTCTCCATAGATCAATTCATTGATCTATTGGGAGGACAAATCTTGAAGGACAAATTATCTGCCAAACTCCACGATAGAATCACCTTCTCTGACTAGGGTGTTTATGGCTTTTAGAGTGTTGGAGTCACGATTGTCGTTACACCAAAAGGTGTTAGTAAACAGACACGTCGCTAGATTTAAGCACATGCCACGAAACACACGGGGAGCGTTAGATCATCCACAATAGAATCACCTTCTCTGACTAGGGTGTTTATGGCTTTCAGAGTGTTGGAGTCATGATTGTCGTTACACCAAAAGGTGTTAGTAAACAGACACGTCGCTAGATTTAAGCACATGCCACGAAACACACGGGGAGCATTAGATCATCCTTTTACATCGCCATTAACGGGGAGCACAACAATCTCCCCCTCAATGCGAGCCAGGTGTGTTTTGAACTCGAGACCTTTGGCTCTGATACCACTTGTTGGAGTCACGATTGCCATTACACCAAAACCTGCAGGTGTTAGTAAACAAACACATCGCTAGATTTAAGCACATGCCACGAAACACATGGGAGCGTTGGATCATCTTTCTACACTGCCATTAACGGGGAGCACAACACAGAGGAATGTGTTTTATTAGATGTTGAACAAAAGATTAATACTTGATGAGGGTCCAATTTGCACTGACATGGGAGAATCGTATCATTGGAATCAATTTAAGCCTATGGGGGTTGATTTTTCTCTACTGAATGAGATCGAGTCCATCTATTTGTTGATTGTGTATCAAGAGGAGAAAAATAGCGATTGTTTAAGAGTCGAGTGAGCTTCTTGTGCATTGACCTAGCTACAACATTCACTTGTAACACTTCTTTGTTGTTGTACAAAGATTTATGAGCCTAACTAGAGTTATTGTCTCCATGTTAAAGGATACACCCATTGTCACCATGTTGGAGCTTACACATGTAGAGAACAAGATCTAATTTTGAGTAGGTTACTCAGAAAGACATGCCTCTGTTTCATTTTCCAGATCAGAGTATATCTACAGATCAAAGAAGTTGAGGATTATTAAAAACACCGAGAGCATGTCATTTGCGATAATCTGAGTTTTGTACATTCAAGGGGCAACATCTCTATCTGCCTCCCAATTCTTGAAAGAGAAGCGACAACTAAAGACACTAGGTCCTCAATGGTACCCGCAGGTGGTTGAGCAGGACCCTTGGTTTTAAAAGGGAAATCAAAAGTGGCTGAGTTTTAGTATAAAATAAAAATAAAAATAGAAAATCAGTGTTCTTCCAGCTATTGCAGGATTGATCTTGCAGAAAGTGTCTTCCCAGTTATTATTGTAAAGGAATTTTTTCCATTGGGGTAAATCAATTTTATTGAAGAAGCGGGAGAGAGAGAAAGGAGGTTAAGTGTCAAAATCTATTGATGCAAAGCCATAATGTCATCACTTTACTTTTGGAAATGCTTCAGGAATCAACATAGTAGTACATTCGCTGGTCCTTTAGGCTGCAATACTTTGATGGATCAAAAATGGAAACAACCTCTAGATCAAAAGCAAGAGCAGAACAACAAGCCTTTCTCTCAGAAGATCCATGTTATCCTTCAACAGTCAAAGGATATCTGAAATGAAGATGTAAGAAGCAAGTCTCTCTTTGAACTTGGATCCAAAATGCAGAGAACAAAGTCAGAAGATGGCCTCCTACTGATAGACACATTATACATAGCTTTATGTCTCACAGAGAAATCAGATTGGAAAGGGTCAAGTTGGGCCTTGAAGCCGTCCATGCTTGCTTTGATACGGCCTAGGTTCCTAGAGCATTCTTGTGAAAAGGTTAAACTCACAATCGTCGCGCCTTAACAACGTCGCTACCACCCTACAATGATGAAATCATGAGGACGATTTTCCGAGTAACAGTAGAAGCTCTCCAAGGATTGGACAATATCAACCTTCTTACTTTCTTTCAGAGGTGCAAAATTTTAGAATGCATGGAAAAATCTAGATTTGTTACGCTTATGTTGGATCTAGAATGTGATGACTTAATCCTTCATATGCTCCAATGCTTTTGCACCAGCGCTACAACATCTCATCCAAAATTTGTCAAAATAGACATGCAAAAGATCATTTAATCTTAGGAGAAGATAAGTTCATCTACAAACAATTGAGGTCCAACGTGTTGGCCATTTGGAGGAAGGAGCTAATTGTATCACTTGTTGCCTATGAACTAGTTGAGGGATTGGCCAAATAGAACATCAAACTACTTAAAAGAAAGTTGACCAAGGAGGAACTAACAAGGATTTGTGGATACAGCAAGAATGAACTAAGAAGGAAAATCATATGCTTTGTATGCAAGGTTTCTTGGGCACTTAACCATGTGGAGAATAGCAACAAGAAATGCTAAAAATAACATTCAGAATATTCCAATTTTAATTTGTCCTTGAATTAAAATTCGACTTTAATCTCACCAGTTGTTTGAAAAATAATTAATTAATTCATCTTGGATTAATTAATTGGAGAAACTCAAGCTAGAAGTCTTTGTGAAGTCATGCAACAGTTATCCCTTGAATTAAGGAGATTATCCCTCAATTAAGGAGATAATGATGAGTTATAATTGAGTTGTAATTAGTTATCTCAGTTAACTGAGTTATGTCTAGTTAAATTAGTTCCAAACAGTTTGAGGAACTAATTGTGAGTTCAGTCAGTTAATGCATGCATGTATCAAACTAGTGTACTCCAGATAACTAAAGATTCTCTCATAAAAACTCATGCATGTCTATTCAGAGAAAGACCCAGTTGAGATTAAAGACAAGGACATTGTAATATCAATTGCATGAGTTTTCCTATAAAGGAAACTCATCCATGCAGAAGGAATAAGGTTCCTTGAGGATTGCGCAGTTTTACAGGGTGTGAGGTCAGTGTGAGTGATCAGTGTTACACTTGGTAACAGGAGGATCACCCAGAGAAACTGCGCAAGGAAATAGGAGGCTTGGAGGGAAGAGGAAAATGCTTGTGAGAAGCCTTGTTTGCCTATGAGCATCTAGGAGGATTGTACTGAGAGCTGGCTAGCTATGAGAGCTAAGGTTTTGTGTAATTCTGATATATTTCCACCTTGTATGATAATACAGATAGTGTGGTTTTTAGCTGAGGCTTCCCCAGAGTATTCTTCTATGTTTCATATATATTGATTCTTCTTCTCTGTTATATGTGTTCCGCTTAATCTTGCTCAAATCTATTAACCTTCTGCAAATTGATAGTAGAGGTAGGTTATAGTATTTTTCTTTGGTATATTGTATTATTGGGTTAACCTGCAGTGATATTTTCTACATGGGTCTCAAAGCGAGATTTGTAGAGAATTCGCAAAATTTCTAAAAACCATTCATGTCCAGATGATAGGAAGGAGGCAACAAGGACAGGACCAGAGGAAATTCCTTCAGACCATGAGGATTCATCTAAAGGATCCAAGCAGTCAAATACATATGGTTTGTTCCATTTTAATAGGGTAAATGAGACCATTTACCATATTTCTGTTCACTAAGCTTCTAGACCTAGAAGCTTCGACCCCATTTCCAAAAGAGGGTCGGCACGGGTCAGGAATGGGTTACCAACATTGTTCGGCGCTAGGCCCAGTGTTAAACACTACAAATCAGCACTGGGAAGAAACTGAGTGATAACGCTGGTCTTGAAAACTGAGTTTGAAGGAAGATTCTTGGGAAATGATGTAAGAGGGAAATGTTCTGCAGATGAAGAGTGATGTAAGAACATGTTCTTCGTGATAGGAAAATACACGAGGGTCACTGTATAGGTCCTCTAAGATCAAGGAATGGGGAGTACAGGGACAATGACAAAATGTTGTGTAACAGATGCCCCCTAAAGCGTGAAGGCCAAACAAGAGTGGGGTGAAATGTTTTACAAGTAGATGCATGGAACCAAAAACTGTCATCAGAAATCCTGCAAGCAAGCATAGATACATATACATCACTGAAATCTCTGATACATGAATCGTGGTATGGATGTAGCCATCCAGAAAAAGACCATGTAAATGGATCCAAGGTATGTGCGCAACCATCCAACAAGAAGGATCATATCTAACCCAAGGTATGGTCACATCCATCCAATAATGAGAAGGATCACATATAATCGACTCATGGTATGGTCACAGCCATCCATCTGAAAGAGACATGTATGTAAGCATGATCGTATCACATCGCCTTGCAACCTGGACTTCTGTAATCTGAGCCCAGGGCCTTGTGCTCCAACACGACCCAATCAAAGTACAAAGTCTAGCATGTGAATAGATGTGTCAAACTCGAACATGCTAGAAAGTCGCTTGATTACCGGTCAATGATGTGAAGCGTTAACAAGCACAAGAGAAACCACCAATAATGACAATGGTTCTCAAGGTACCAGTGGCACAATTCACGGAGTGTGAATAAGGAACTGAAGTCGAACACCCGTGAAGTCACTCGATTGAAAGCCAAGGATGAGAACTTGTCGTCGAGTGCGAAGAACTTGCCCTTAGGGCATGCAAGCTCTAAAGTACTGGAAGGGAGTCTCTCGGCCAACTTCCCGAATAATGAGTTGAAGTCGATAGGAAGTGACCTTATCGAAGGAGGGACATGATGTATCCCACATCATCGATGCGAGACAAGGGGATGCAATGATTATGGATGAAACAGAGAATTAGGAATGAGTGTAAACTGCAGAAGGATTAACTCTTTGAACATATCAGGGACACGACTCCCGAGTTTGGCAGCTTTTGGATCCATTGGATCGTAGGTCATGATGACATGGCATAGATCAAATGGAAAGGCAAAAAGTAGATAACCCAACCCAGGAAGGTCAATGATGAAGTGAGGATATCCCAACCCGACACAAAGCAGAAGAGTGTCATGTGTAAGAGTGACAAACTACCGACACAACTGATAAAAATTTTCCATTTTCCCCCACCATTTCTAACAGGTACCCCAATTATTTTTTATCACAAGCTTGAAGGGGATCGCATATGCTTGTAATATAAGTCCATCCTTTGGACGAATCCAACCTAGTAATATTAACGAGCCATAGGAAGGATAAGCTCATGTCCGTCATGGTGACGAATCCAATGTCGTTTAAATTTTAACGAGTTCGATAAAGGAAGAAACTCAATATATTTTTCATGTTTACAAGTTTGAAAAAGACACAGAAAATAAAACTCCAAAAGGTCCCTTTTCATAAATTTGTCTCTCGAGCCAGAAAAAATAGAAAACAATACTCGAAAGAACCTCTTGACCATGTCAGCCAAGGAGTACCTTATTTTGTAGATATTTTATCCCAACCCAAAAAAGGGGTAAACGTATACTGGGTAAACGACGTTTCAAAACCATTTACGAGGTCAAAACGTTAAGAACTCGACAATCTTTTCATGTTTTGAGAGTCAGAAAAGAGCTCAAAGCAGACTCCTAGTTTTTATTTACTTTAATGAGTCAAAAAGGGAAAAGTACTCAACAAGCTTTTCATTTTATTTTTTACGAGTCTGGAAAAGAGCTTAAATACGACTCCTTTTCTGCGTCATCACTGGCAAACCATCACCTGTCACTACACAAGAAGAAAATGCATTATCCATTTCTAAGGAAAAATGGTGAAAAATACTTCTTTTAAAAACCTAAAACATAGCGAAAAACTTATAAAAAGGGAAAAAAAGTAAAACATTTTTACCATTTACCTCATTTGGAGCAATTTTTACCCACGTGTACCCTAAATCTTTAGGAGTGGATTGCTGCAGATCTAGGGATCCAATCGTCGAATCGTTTGTTGTAGGTAAAATCAAAAGCCCTAATCTTCGCATTGATATCTGTTTTTAAGCATTTAACTATCTTTTTAGGGATTTTGAGGGATTTTTAGCAAAAGGAAATCACCCACGGTCAGTGCGGGATCTGGAATGGGACCGCGCTGATCGTGGGATTTTAGCATGGGGTCTCACACAACTAGCGCCCCTGTTTTAAAAACAGTTGTGTCAATGCAGAGAACTAGATTTTTGCGAATTTTGCCTAAATTCATTACTTTAAATCAGAAATTTCCCTTTCAAAAATTGATGTTAAGTTAAATGTGGGGTGTTTGCAGGCGAATAAAAGTGAAAAGATGGTGATTGAGTGGAAAGAACGCGAGCATGAAAGAATAGATCATATGGCCTTGGAAGATCCAAACTGTCTGGATGCATTGAGGAACTGTGGGCTCCTCAAGTTCTTTCTAACACTGGGCCTACGGGCTCAACCTGAGCTACTACAATACCTGATCAGTCTATGGGACATTGAACGAGAGGTATTTGTGATCCATGACCAAGAGCTGGAGTTGGAGACTTCATACATTTACTTCATTACTGGACTACCTCGCAGAGGGGAACTAGTCCAATTATATGGAGGCATGCCTATTGGGGTGAGTGTAAACATGTTGCTTGCCCAACATTTCCCGGGAGCTCTGAAATCTATAAGCGGAAAGATTGATATTATGAAAATAAATGATCTTGTATTGAAGGTGATGCTCTTGACCATCAACCGAGTGGCTGGGGCTCAAGCACTACACGAGTCCAACAAATCGCGCTTCCAATATGTTGTGGACTGCATGGCATCTATGTCTTCAATTGGGTGGAGGCCATGAAGGTAAACATGAAACAACAATTATCCAAGTGCAAAGTAGGGAACTTGAGGCAATTTGGATATGGCTATGTTCTAGTGACCTTCTTCTTGGAACGAATCCCACTGTTCCATTATCAGATGGTGAAGGTGAACCCTCCGGTACCATGAGATCCACCGATGGTACGATGGAGAGAGTTAATGCCTAGATCTGGAGGGGGCCAGCAGATATCCTACAGGGCCGCCTTCTTTGTGTGGCTTAGATGACATTTGATCATGGTGGAGGATTGGTCGTACAACAGGACTGACTTCCGTGGTGATTCTGATATACCACTCCCAAAGGGAGAAGACTTTGATGATGGAGGTAAGTAAAACAATTATGTTTTTGGTTTTTTATTGTTTTTTCTTATATGTATTCGTGACACCTTGACTTTGTAATTACATATGTTGGACCAAAGAGACCAGCAGGATGTCCCCTATAGCTAGATGCGTGGCTCGGCAGTTTGAGGTCACTCTCTACCAGGAAGGAGTGGACAACGAAGAGGAGATTGCTCAAACTCTGGAGGGCCTGGCAAGAGGGATTCCAGAGTATGCATGGATCGAGGATTTTCGTCGTCGTTATCCGTGACACACGGTGGGAGTGTCAGATCGGATTTGTCGATTACTGACTCGTGTAGCACAAGAAGTAACTGCTATCATGAGCATCACGCAGAGTAGCCCATAGTTTAACATTTACAGTTTTGAGGCCTGAGAGCCACATATATACTTGGAACACATATATTACTTTTTGGATTTTGATGTATTACAATCAAACATTATCGACATATATATGCTATATTTCTTGTTTACTATGATACAATATTTCTCACATATTGCATAAATGTCTATCTAAAACATAATTAGCCAATGCATCTGTTAATGTATTTATATGACTAGGAATGTGATGATATGTGATATAATCAAAATTTCTTTCCAAGAGATGAATACGCAAATACATTCTCAATAACTAAGGGTTTCTAACAGAATATTGCCCATTGAGCTGAAGAAAAACAAGTTGTGAATCGATATTTATAACCATTTCTTGAATGTCAAGAGAAATGGCTTCTGACAAGAGTTCGAGAACTGCATTATATTCAGCAATGTTATTAGTTAGGCAAGGTATGAGGTATGTCAAAGATAATATCGATAAACATCAACTTAATGGAGTCTATAAAATAAATTGTTCATGTGGAAAAAGTTACATTGGTGAAACAGGTCGCTCCTTGCAGACAAGACTCAAGGATTCCTCAAAAACTAAGCACCATATTTGTTTGGAAAATGCCTCAATTGTAGCAAGAGAATAACAACATCATAGGCGAAAGATTAGAGAAGATCTTGAGATTATCAAACATCCACATAATCTCAACAGGGACAATGGTATTGAGATTATTGGAAACTGGCTTCCCTTAATCAGAGAAATTAAGATCACCAATACATCTCAGGTATAGCGCTCAGTGGGTAGATATCTCCCTCTCCTTTTCCAATAGTTAGTACTATTACTATCATTGTTACTCTTAATAATATTTTTCAAAACTATTAAGTATGATAATAATAATAATAATAATAATAATTAATATAACATTTATAATAATAATTATGATAATAACTAGCCCCAAGGGTTAGCCCAACTAGTCAAGTCAGTGTCTCGCCATTCAGGAGGTCACAGGGTCAATTTTCCCTGAAAGCCTTCATAATCAATTAGCTCATAGGCCCCTTTTCATAATACGCGCTTAACAATATAAGGCCCATGCCACATGGGTTCGAATTTTCCTTCCCCTAGCTTATCGTTAACTTGGTCATATAGCAAGACCAAATCTCCCTTAGAAAAAGCACAATGAGAGACCGACTAATCAAAATGGGATTTAACTCACTTTTTCTGTGCTTCAATGACTAAAGAAGCGAGACGACGGGTTTCATCTAGTCATTCCAAATATAGGAGACGCTCGTCATGAGGCAATTTTCAGGGAGTAATTCAACAACCAATTTGAGTGAGGGAATTTCACATTCAATCGGTACGGTAGCCTCCAGACCATAGACAAGTTGAAAAGGTGTGAATCCAGTTGCATCTTTAGTCAAAGTTCGGTAGGCCCAAAGCGCTGAAAAAAACATGAGATGCCAATTGGATTTGTGTATCCCAATGGTGCGCTAAAGCATAGTAACTAAAACTTTGTTTACCACTTCAACTTGGTTGTTGGCCTGAGAGTAATACAGAGTTGAGCTGTCGTGACGCAAGCCCAATTTAGAAGTCAGTTCAACGATCATATAATCATGAAAATGGGAGCCATGGTCAGTGACAATGGTTCGAGGCACTCCAAACTTGGAAATCACATGATTGAAGAGAAATTGCGACGTCATTTTACCATCAGCTGAATATGTAGGCATCGCTTCAGCCCATTTGGTGAAGTAGTCCATGGCAACGATAATATAACCATGTCCCCCGGCTGAATGAGAGTTACATGTCATAAAATCAATGCCCTATTTGGCAAAGGGACCAACAGTAATAATGGGGTGAAGGAGAGTGGGTGTGGCGCACATTTTTTGCTAATAAATTTGGCACTCGTGGCATTTGCGAATGACAAGAATTTAAAGATAGAAGGCCAGAAATAGCCAACGCAGAGGATATTTTTAGCAGTGGCGTGGCCAGACAAATGACCACCACATGTGCTAGAATGGCAGTCATTTAAGACTCTTTCAGCCTCAACGAGAGTTAAACATCGGCGAAGAATCGAATCAACACCAACGCGGTACAAAGTATCCCCAATGATGCGGTAAGGTTGAGATTGATACCGAATGTGTCGGTGATCATCCTTGGACAACGCAGGCTGGAAGGTTGAGGTTTGGAGATACATGATGATATCACCATACCAGGGATCGAGAGTGCTAATCAGAAAGAGAGTCTCATCGGGTAACTGCTCATCAGCACCAGTACGAAGAGAAGCAAAGGGAAAAGAGCAAATCAACTCAGCGAATACAAGTGATTTCTTCGATTTGGCAGTAGTGAATACCAAATCGAATTCCTGGAGGATGACAATCCACTTGGAATATTTGCCCCCAAGCAACTAAAAATTCAGAATATAAGTCACGAGGTTACAATCAGAAATCATGGTTGTAGCATGGAGGAGAATATAATGCCGAAAGCGTTGAACAACCTGCACAACAACCAAAGCTGATTTCTCCACATGAGCATAACGGGTCTCAGTATCAAGGAGATTGCGGCTAAGGTAATAAATGACATGTTCGTGACCTTCGTCATCGTCTTGCACCAAGACCATAACAATAGTGCTAGAAGCTACAACTAGATAAAGGAAATAATCACGATGATAGTTTGGAGGGTGCAACAAAGGAGCATTAATGAGGACAACTTTCAAGTTATCAAAAGACTTTTGGGAAGTATCATCCCAACGAAATGGAGTTCCTTGCTTAAGTAATTAGGTAAACCCTGAAGCTAGCTCAGCATTGTTAGGCACAAAGCGACGAAGGAAATTCGCTTTCCCTTGCAGACTCTGTAATTAATGCAACGAAGAGGGAGGGGGTATATTAACAATAGCCTCGACTTTAAGAGGATCAAGATGAATACCATCATTCGAAACGATAAAACTGAGAATTCATCTAGACTCAATGTAGAAGACACACTTATGCGGATTAAGCCAAATGTTATAATGTCTACAACGAAGAAGGATTTGTCGAAGGTGATCGGGATGGTCATGACGCTTACGTGAATGAGAAGGAAGATCATCCAAATAAGGCTGAACGATGTTTTTAATGTCATGAAAAGCATAAAACATCGCTCGTTGGAAAGTAGCTGTAGAGTCTGAAGATTGTCCTACCATGACATCCTTTTTGCCTAAAGATCCTCCATTTTTCATATATATTTATCACTTAAATAAAGCCATATCTACCAGATTTTGATGAAGGTATACATTAGTATGTTTTATTGTTCATATTAAATTGTATACCCTATTGTTTTAATTGAAGTTACAATTGGCTACCAAATTAGTCTTTTTCCACAGCTAGTCCAAGATTCCATAGTTGTCTTCATTGTTCGCAAGGTTCCAGAGTTCCAGGTCAGCAGTGAAAGGTGCGGATGGATAGAGGATGACTCCCTCATGGATACCTTCCTATCTACTCAAAACTGTTTGCTAAAAGAAGTACAGGAGATCGCGTTCAAACTCCAAGTCAACTGCCAGATTAATGCAGAATAGAACCTGAGATCAGCTGAAACCTTATCGTTTTGCTTTTGGAATAGCAAAATGACGGTTTAACGATATAAGTTTATATAGGATTAAGAGATATTAATCTTAAAATCTGCATGCAGATATGCCAAGAGACCTGCTATAAAGCTAATGGTTGCACTGTTATTTGTGTGCGCGCGGAATGATATATTTATGAACAGTTTGTGAATTTCGTGTGAATGAAATTGGTTTTTGTGTGCAAGCGTTGTGTTGATTTCAAGCTCTAAACTGCTATATGGAGGGCCCCTACAAAGAATGGCAGGTTTTAATCAAATACAATATGATTTCCTTTAATTCTTCAATTGCTATGCTTTGTGTGACAACGCTGCATAATGATCTCGCAAGCGAATTGTTATCTGCATAAGAACTTTAATTTTCTTTATACCTAGTTCAGACTATTATCTAATTTGCTTTATACCTGGCACTGCACAGTTCTTTCCTTTCTTATTATCTAGCGTAATTTAAGTGTGTTCAATTCACAATATAGATGTTGCTTGGGTTACTTTGTTTGAGCAGAAATTGAACAAGCGAGAGGACCTCTCCTAAAACAATTGAGTTCAAAGGTATTCCTTCATAGCTGATAAAATAGGTTTCTTTTTGCACTTAGAGAATTAGGAGTTGCAACATAGAGATTTAAGGTCAAAAATCCCAAACAATCTAACATAAGAAAAATCACTCTCACATCATCTACAAACTAATTGGATATAGATTAATTCCTAGGAAAATTAATCAACATCCCTAAGAATTACAACACTAATAAAATTGACAAACACCGCCCCCATTTTGAGTTTAGGTCTTAACAAATACATAATGACCTAATGAATAAATTCTAAGCACATATTGTGCACTTGTACTTCATAAGTCTACGTACCTTGGTTGACAATTTATGATTGCCAATTCAAGGACATTGAATTGACCAAACATTTTGGCGCCGTTGTCGGGGAAGTACAATTAGAAGTAACAAAAAAAAACATTAATTTAAAACATGACATGCATAGGGATAGAGACTCTAGGGGTAGATCTGTAGGATGAGGAAGAACTTTAATTCCTACAAATCCACTCACTCCACCATGATTTCGAGATTCCACACCACCTGCTCAAACCTGAATTCCATTTAGAGGTCGACAAAGACTTCCTGAAGTATCAAGATCAGAAATTCAATCCAGAACTTCACCTACTTCTTCTACTGAAGTTATAATTGAAAAAAATCCTACATCCCCAACCACAGGAGCAGTCTTTATGTCCCCCACTGGCAAGCAAATTGTGGGAGAAGAATTAGAAATTCCTAGTGAAGAAGAGGAATTGGAAACTTATTCTGAACAACCATTTATAGAGGAACCAGAAAGATTAGAAGAACACTATCTTATCTCCAAAGAATTTATCATGTCTGAAGAAGGGGAAGAAGAAGTACACAATGTCCATGGTGAAGAAGATAGGATGGGAGGTAGAGGAAGAGGAAGAGGTAGAGGAGGGGGTAGAGGCAGAGGAAATCAAGATCCTTCGGGAGTCCCTATTCTTGATGAAGATACAACCCTCACAATGAAAATATATCACCCTCGATTCTTCCTAATTTCCACGGTAAAATAAATGAAGATCCAGAGACATTTCTCTTTAAATTTGAAGTATTATGCAAATCATATGACTATTTGCATGATGTTCAAAAGTTGAAATTGTTCCCTGCCACATTAAAAGACTTAGCATTAAAATGGTTCATGAGTCTAGGAGTGCATTCCATAACAACATGGTCACAGATGAAAGAGGCTTTCTTAGGCAAGTATAGATATTATTGTATGCCTAGTAACCTTAAAGATGAAGTCTTCAAAATGACACAAAAAGAAGATGAGAATCTTGAAGACTTGGTAGAAAGGTTTGTTTATAATGTTAAAAGAGAAAAAATGGATCATTTGGATGAAGAAACTTAAAAGCTCTTTTACTCAGAGTCATTAAAGATGAATGGATCAATCTCCTTAACCTAACTAGAAAAGGAGATATTTCCCAACTACCATTTGCAGATATTTGTGATTTATGTGTACATATCTCAAGGGGAAAAGCAAGAGTTGGAAAGAGTCTTAGGGACCCTCTCTTATCAAGAATAAACAAGTCTGCAGCTGGGACAGTTAATAGGGCAAAAATAGGAAATCTGCTTGACACATTTAAAACAGATAATTTAGGGAGCCTAAGTGAACAAATAGACAACCTTAAAATACAAAACAAGCAAAATTCTGAAAATTTTGCAGTATCCATCTTCTGTTCCAAATCGGAAGAAACATGCTCTGAGAGAGTGTCCCTTAGACTCAAAAGACATAGAAACATGTGTCATATGTGTAGATAATCATGATACAAAGGAATGTCCATCCTTACCAGGTCTTAAGGTTGTATTCAATGAGGAACGAATCTCAGAACCAATAGACCCTCTCTACTTCATAGCCAAAAGACCATGGCAAAACCCCCAACCAAATCAATCACTAGGATTCAAACCACAACAATTTGCCCAGTGTTCACAAAGTAATTGGAATTCATCTTGGTAGCCTTGGGCTTTGCCACAATCACAACCTTGAAATCAAGGATGGTAAAATCCTTATGGAGCCTATGCTCAATATCAAAAATACTCATCATCCTACCTTCCACCACAATTCTTAACCACATTGCTACACAATATTTTTTCACTGACCCAGCATCCCCTGCTCCCGGGTAGAGTCGGTCCCTAAATGGCATATGTTCTCTGTCATACATCAACAAATGTGTTCACATCTTCCAAATCATTCAAGAAGATTAACAATGCTCTTTAATAATGAAGATTGACCCTTTTTACCCATGTTCCAAGATCGTTGCAAGACAACCTCATTCTTCCTACGATGGTAACCTGGAGTGGACTAGAACATCGCGACATTGTCGCAGGGTTACATCTATTCTCTGTGACGGTCGTGTTAGCTCTACTACATATCTTTGATTTCTAAAGGTCGGAAGTGAGCCTGGTCCTTGGTCATGCTTAAAAGAGACTCACAACGGTCATTTTCTCATTCCCTTGCACTGCTCATTCTCCCTTCATCAGTCCTAAAAATGATTAATTCCTTTATTGGGTCTAGGTTTAATTGCTATCGCAAATCACATCCATGTGTATATAAAGGTTGCACCCCTCGGCTTCCGCCAATGTGATATTGCGATGCAATCTGATCGCAATCGCACATCGCCATACGTAAAGGCCTAAAACTACCAGAAACTCGATTTGACGACTCTCGTCGCGCCTGATAAAGTGACTCGCCCGATCACTCCTCCGTTGTCCGATCAGTTCCGCCAATATCAAAATGCCTTCGCTCAGTTCGCGCCCACAAAACAATTGCACGTTAGCGCGCAATGAAGAGAAATTTTTCTCCCTCCTTCATCGCTTCGTGTCACGCGCTGAATGGAATCACACGCCCTCACCCTTTTACCAACTAATGCCCAAAGATGGTGCGATCGAGATCGCTTACCACTTAATCCTCTATCCACACCCAATAACCGTCGTGCACCTGCGTCGCCCGACCACCTTTAGATCAGTTCCGCCAAGATCCAACGGCCCGCGCTCACTCTGCTTCCATATCTCCTGATACTCTCCGCCAAGTAATCTCCACCGTCTATCCTCCCGATTTGGCAGTGGACCTTTCTCCCTCATCTAGTTCGTCCATCCGCCACGTAGTCCATGTCCCTTGACTGTTCCGTGCCCCTGAAGGAAGAAGGTGACCAGTTTTCAGTACCATTCGTAGTTGCTCCTCAACCACCATATTTAACCAATAGGGTGGCTGGGGAGGAAAAGGACATAGACCAAGTAGGTGAATGCATTTAACAGTTATGGGACTTCATCCCATACGATACTCCAGCCACTAGAGAGGACAACAGAGCACCTGGAAAGATCAGATTTAACCGCTACAGCAAGAAAATGCACCAGACTCCATCAGGCAGTTAAAGTGGTTGGTGGTCAATTATAACCCCTCCATACTTAGAATGGTCGAGTGCCTTTGTAAGTAAACTCTATATATACCCAGAAACAAGATGTAATTAGGGTTGATGGTTGTTGCTTTGATGTAAGGTTCAACTTTTGGAGACTGTAACTACTTTGATACTTGCAGTGTCTCGTCTTCATTTTCAGCTAATACAAGCTTCTTTTGTTGTTAATTACTCACTTTCCATTCTTCTTCTGTTCCAAGCTATGCTTGATATGTTGCATTCCTGAACTCTTGTTCTTTAGCATTAGAGTAGCTGTCATCTTACCTCTGTGTTAAAATCTTGTATGTATCAGTGAATGAGTTATTCAGGTTTCTCCTTCACTAGTGCCAGAGAGCTGTCATCCTGTCTGTGCATTAGGGAATTAGATTTGCAAACTTCTTTACTAGTTGCAGTCAACCATCACAAGGTTCTGTGCATCTGCTGGTGTGGTGAGTATTCTCCATACTCACTCAATCCTTAACTATGAGTAATTGGTGGTCTAAAGCCTTGTAGTCTGGGGGTGTTCACACATGTCTAGAGTCAAGCAAAGTAGAATTGGTTATCTGGCTTGAACAATCATCGTTACTTCTATCATCCATTTACAACAATAAGTTGAATTTATAATGTTCCTAAGCATCTCCGAGCTACAACCTAGGAGAGTTTCTTGGGGTGATAACATTAATTGGTGCCGTTTCCGGGGAAAGGAGATTGAAGCTCAGCTTCCCTGGGAGAATGACACAGTTCCAGCTTTGATGATAGACAATGTCTGGACACATTTCTGGTTGTAATCATCTATCAGTCGACTCTACTGGAGAACCAACCTTTGGCGACTCCACATTACAGTTCTGACTCAGTTTGTGAGACATACTCGGAGAAATCCTCAGAAATCACCAGATGATCCAGTCCCTGACCCTAAGAAGATTGTTAAGCAAAAGAAAGCATCACTGAGAGGAGCATCAGGATCAGGTAAGCCCAAGAAATCTTATGAATCTCTGCAAGAATGACTTATCACTGAATATGTACAATTTGAAGATATAGAGCCTAAGGTTGTTAGTGAAGAAATACCTTCAGAGATTCATAAAGCTCCTTGTTCATTTATTTCCCCTTTGGATCTCAGTCCAAAGAAAGCTTCCCATACAGTCCATCGTTTTCCTTCATTTTTGTCATCTATTCCATTGTTTCCTACCACTCAATCTACCAGTATCCTTCCACCTACCCCAGTCATGGCAGACCAGCAAGCACCCATGAAGATGGAAAGAATCATAGCTGCTAGGTATGGACCCTTGGTCTGGCCTATTCCTTTGAATGCCATGCCTGCAAGAGAATATCAGAAATATATGCCTAAATTTACTGGTACAGAGGGAGTAACAGTTGAGGAACACCTTGAGTCTTTTTATAGTTACGCTGATAACCTAGACATCAGTGAAGGTGATGTGTGGATGAGAGTTTTTGTCCAGAGCCTTGATGGAGAGGCTAGAAAGTGGTTCAGAGAATTGACCCCTAGGTCTATAACAGACATTGAAGCCTGAGATGATGTTTTTCTGAAGCACTGGGGAGATGCATTGGGGAGATAAAAAGGACTTGCTATATTACCATACTAAGTTTGGTAACTTGAAGAGGGAAAATGGGGAATCCTTGCTTGATTTTAATAAAATATTTAACCGTATGTATAGTAAGATGCCAGTTGAAGTAAAGCCTACCCCCACCTCTGTCAAACTCACCTATGCCAATGCTTTTGACTCTGATTTCTGCCTACTATTGAGAGAAAGAAGTTGTGCCACTCTAGTTGAAATGCAAGATGCAACTCTAGAGGTGGAATCTAATATCATGGTTGCAGAAAAGCTCAAAAGTCATGCTGATAGAAGGAGGCAGAGGAGTGAGGCTTCTTCTTCCTCTACTTCATCTTCAGAACCTAAATTGGAAAAAATGATTAAAATTATAGAGTCATGAGCTGCTGAAATATCTAAGCTGAAGGTCGAGCAGAGCTCTGGGAAGGAAAGGCTTCCAAACACATTTGTTGCAAGAAATCCAAATCCATTCAGAAGAGCAAATGAACAATTGCAGATCATTCAAAGGGGTAAAGAAGCAAACAAAGAACAAAGAGTTAAGGCTCCTTTCCATAATGTAGTCATGGAGGAGGAGCATTTCGAAGAAGAGGATGAAATTCATTGCATGGAAGATAAGGGAAGTGCTACCTTTTTTACATTGGCTTCATATGAAGAATCGTTGCTGCAGGACCAAACCAGTCAAAGGTGGGACAAAGAGGCTGTTCTGCAAACTGGTGAGCAGCAAAGATACAACTTGAGGTCAAAAGAAAACAATGTCAAGGAGAATCCTGCCCAAAAAGTTGTTGTCCCAACCGAGCCACTGAACATTAGACAGAGAAGACCAGCAACTGATCCAGTCATCCTCAAAGAACCATCTCAAGAGGTAAGAATTCCTGATAAGTTTCCTCCCCTTTTCAGCTTTGCATCAGAAGTGTAGAAGTTAAAAATATATGTGCCTCTGATAGAACTTGCAAAGAGTGAAGTTTTTAGAAAGCCTATTCTTGATGCTCTTGAGTTGAAAGCCTCACAAGCCTCCGCGGACTATGTCAATTTGCAAGATGATAACCCTGTAGTTGTGCTCATCCCAATGACTGAACCTGCTGATAACAGCTCCCCATCACTCTATATCTCCTTGACCATTCATGACAAAACCCTCCATAATTTCCTGCTAGACACGGGAGCCAGCCACAATTTGATGCCCAAAGCTGTCATGGAAGGGTTAGGCCTTGATATCACCAGACCATATCATGATCTATTCTCCTTTGATTCAAGAAAGGTGAAATGTCTGGGATTGATTAAAGACTTGGCCATTACCCTAACTCAGTTGTCCATGAAGAGCATGATGATGGATATTGTGGTAGCAGATGTCCCTCCCAAGTTTGGCATGCCGCTGTCCAGAGGGTGGATTAAGAGACTAGGTGGGACGTTACAAAATGATTTATCTTATGCCACTGTCCCAGTTTTTGGAGGGGAAAGCAGGAGATTGTACAGGGAAGCACATCTGGCTTACATCATCAGTGATGAGAAGGACCCTTCTAATCATCCCATTTATGCTGTGGACACTGACTTCAGATCATATATTCTCCAAATAGAAGAATCCCAGAAGGCCTTCTTGCAGCTAAAGAAACCAATAGTCCAGGATGAGGGAGAGCAAGGAAGTCAGGTTTGGGAGATGTTCTTTGATGGAGCATGTTCAAAGGAAACTACAGGAGCAGGGGTGGTGCTGATTTCTCCAAAACAAGAAAGCACACATCTATATTTTAAGCTAGCTTTCCAGGTCACCAACAATATAGCAGAGTATGAGGCTCTGATATTGGGTCTTGACGCAGCAAAAGATAGAGGAATCAGAAACATAAAGGTGTTTGGAGATGCTGATTTTATCATTCAGCAAGTGAACAAAACATTTCAAGCAAAGCACCCAAGGCTGAAGGCATACATAGATGAGGTATGGAGACTTCAAGATTCTTTTGATATTTTTTGTATCTCATATATCCCTCGAGTGAAAAATCAGCTTGTCAATTCCCTTGTTGTGTCTGCTAGCATGTTTATCCCTCCCATGCCTCCGAGACTAGTTTATGAAGTTCAAATGAAATATAGACCGTCCTTGCCTGATAATGTCCATCATTGGAAAGTATTTGAAAATGATGATGCAGTGAATAGGTTTCTGTAAGTCATTGATGAATTCTCTGAAATGCAAATTGACCAAGAGAATGAAGTTGTGGAATAAAATCCCCAGTCCCAACTTAAAAACAAAATTGGCAAAGATAGCATTGTCCAACTGCGCAGCAATCATATACCTAAAGGCCTAGTTCCTTTAGAGAATTTGTTTGACCAGAATGATGTGCCTTATAAGGCTGCCCAAAAAGGATACCAATCTGCAGTCCATAGGCATAATATAGGGAGTCCAGATCATCCAAGATACATAAATTTGTCCACTCATCTATCTGCTACCCAAAGTTTTGAATACTACAATTTAATGAAGCAATTTGCTGATGTTTTTGCTTGGGAATATAGTAACCTAAAAACATATGACAAAAAAATCATCCAGCACAAAATCCCTTTAGAGAAAGACATCATTCCTTTCAAGCAAAATCTGAGACCCATAAACCCCTTGCTCCTTCCTCTAGTTGAAAAAGAAATCAAAAAATTATTGGCTGCCAAGATCATAGTCCCTCTTAGATATTCAAAATGGGTAGCCAACTTGGTAGTGGTAAGGAAGAAAAGTGGAGAAATCAAGCTTTGCGTTGACTTCAGAAACTTGAACAAATGCTCGAAGAAAGACAACTATCCCCTACCCAAGATGGAGCATTTTCTGCAAAAGGTCTCAGGAGCCAAAGTGATGTCTTTCTTGGATGGATTTTCAAGGTATAATCAGGTTGTTGTACATCCAGATGATCAAGAGAAGAATGCATTCACCACTCCTTGGGGCACTTTTATGTATTCCAAGATGCCTTTTGGGTTGATGAATGTTGGAGCCACCTTTCAGAGAGCTATGGATATAGCATTTGTAGGAGAGAGGGATAAGTTTGTCCTTATCTACCTTGATGATATAACAGTTTACTCTAGCAGCCATCATGACCATTTGCAGCATTTGAAAAAGGTGTTCCTGAAGTGCAGAAGGTTTGGAATTTCAGTTAATCCTAAAAAGTCACAATTTTCTTTAGAAGCAGGCAAGCTGTTAGAACATGTTGTTTCTGCTGTGGGTGTCCAAAAATACCCAGAAAGAGTAAGAGCAATACAAACCTTGCCTATCCCAAGATCAAAGAAAGATATCGAGTCCTTTCTGGGCAAAATAAATTCTGTAAGGAGGTTTATCCCAAATTTTGCAGAACTTGTAAAGCATATTACCTCCATGTTGAGAAAGGGGTCAGAGATCAAATGGACTGATTCAGCAAGAAGATCCTTTGAGTCTATGAAGAAAGCTATTATGGAAGCTCCCACTTTAAGAAGTCCAGATTACAACAAGGAGTTCCATATATTTTCATTTGCCTCTGATGACACCCTTGCAGCAGTTTTATTGCAAGCAGACGAAGAAGGTTCAGAGCATCCAGTGGCATTTTTCAGCAAAACCTTAAAGGATGTTGAGTTGAGGTATGATATCATTGAGAAACAAGCACATGCTCTTATCAAATCTTTAAAATATTTCAGGATTTACATTCTGCATTCCAAGATAATTGCGTATGTACCCTCTGCTTCAATAAAAGATGTCCTAACACAACCTGATGTTAATGGAAGAAGGGCTAAATGATTGCAAAGTTGATCGAATTTAACATAGAATTGAAACCCACCAAGCTTGTCAGAGGTCAGGGCCTTGCCAGATTAATGACTGAAGAAAATTGCAGAATGCTGGACATAAATCTCATGGGCACAATTTCAAAAAATGGTCAGACAGAAGAAGAAGACGCAGTTGAACCAGGGAAAAATCAGTCATTGACAGAAAATCTAGCTTCTTTTGATTGGTACTCTGCAATAGCTCAATTCTTGCTGAAGCTAGAAGTCCCTCCAGGCCTTAGTTCAAGCCAAACCAGAACTATTAAGCTCAGGGCAGCTAAATATTGCATCCATGACAATCTGCTCTACTAGAGGGACCCCTCTGGGATTCTTTTGAGTTGTTTGGACAAAGAACAATCCATGGAAGTGATGTAGCAGTTTCATTCCGGTATACGTGGAGGACATCACTATTGGAAAACTACAGCTCATAATATCCTTAAAGCTGGGTACTATTGGCCCACTTTATTTTCTGATGTCTTTTCCTTTGTTAAATCTTGTGACAGGTGCCAAAGATTTGAAGGGAAGCAACAATTGAAATCCCTGCCCTTAAAACCCATACATGCTAGTGGCCCTTTTCAGCAGTGGGGCTTGGATTTCATTGGAGAAATAAATCCACATTCCAGTGGCCAACACATATGGATCTTAGTAGCCACGGATTACTTCACTAAATGGATTGAAGCAATCCCTACCAGAAAAGTTGATCATCATGTGGTCATGAAGTTCTTGACAGAAAATGTCTTCACCAAATTTGGTTGTCCACATAAACTAATTACAGACAATGCAGCAGCCTTCAGGGTAAAATAATTGGTGGACATGTGTGACTCAATGGGCATTAAGTTGGTTCATTCCACCTCATACTACCCTCAAGGAAATGGTCTAACAGAATCTTCCAACAAAAGCCTGATAAGGATAATTAAAAAGCTGCTAGAAGACAACAAAAAGAATTGGGATTTTAAACTCAAGTATGCACTGTGGACTGATAGAGTGACCACCAAGAAATCCACATGGAATTCTCCATTCAAGCTGGTATATGGCACTGAGGTTGTATTCCCTATTCAGTTAACCCTCCCTGTGGCAAAGTTCTTGCAAGAAGAGAAGAATGAGAAAGAAGACGTGGCAAAAAGGATCACTGGCCTAGTAGAGGTACATCAAATCAGATAACAGCTGGTTGAAAGGTCAGCATCACATTAGAAGAGAATCAAGGAAGTGTTCAACAGAAGGACAAAAACAGATAATTTTCAGGGAAGTTTGATGCTTTATGGACAAGGCCCTTTATCATTTCTCAAATCCAAGGAAACAATACTTTCATGCTGCAAAGTATGGTAGAAGAAACAGTGTTTGATGGCCCAGTTAATGGGCGTTTTCTGAATGTTTACCTTATTTAAGGTCCTCAGGCCTTAAAGTTGTAAATATGTTATTTTATCAGTTTAGTGTATACTCAGTTAGACTCCATGCCCAATGGAACACTAGGGAATTTAGCTAATTTGGTTTTCATAGGAAAGACAATGGTCTGCAGTTCTTGAGACCTCACAGGGAGGATCTCATCCCCAAAAGGAGCCAGTGTTAGCTCTGCTACATATCTTTGATTTCTAAAGGTCGGAAGTGAGCCTGGTCCTTGGTCATGCTCAAAAGAGACTCACAACGGTCATTTTCTCCTTCCCTTGCACCGCTCATTCTCCCTTCATCAGTCCTAAAAACGATTAATTCCTTTATCGGGTCCGAGTTTAATCGCTATCGCAAATTGCATCCATGTGTGTATAAAGGCTGCACCCCTCGACTTCCGCCGATGCGATATTGCGATGTGATCTGATCGCACATCACCATATGTAAAGGCCTAAAACTACCAGAAACCCGATCCGATGACTCTCCTCGTGCCTGATAAAGCGACTCGCTTGATCACTCCTCCGTTGTTCAATCAATTCCGCCAAGATCAAACGGCCTTTGCTCAGTTCGTGCCCACAAATCAATGGCACATTAGCGCGCGATGAAGAGTGGTTTTTCTCCCTCCCCCGTCGCTATGTGTCACGCGTTGAATGGAATCACACGCCCTCGCCCTTTTACCACCTAATGCCCAAAGGCGATGCGATCGAGATCGCTTACCGCTTAATCCTCTGTCCCTGCCCGATAATCATCGCGCACCTGCATCGCCCGACCACCATTGGATCAGTTCTGCCAAGATCCAACAGCCCGTGCTCACTCTACTTCGATATCTCCCAATACTCTCCACCAAGTAATCTCCACCATCTATCCTCCCGATCCGACGGCAAATCTTTCTCCCTCATCCAATTCGTCCATCGGCCACACAGTCCACGTCCCTTGACCGTTCCGTGCACCTGAAGGACGAAGGTGACCCGTTTTCAGTACTGTTCACAGTTGCTCCTCAACCACCATATTTAACCAACAGTATGGCTGGGGAGGAAAAGGACAGAGCCCGAGCAGGTGAATGCATTTAACAGTTATGGGACTTCATCCCATACGATACTCCAGCCACCTGAGAGGACAACAGAGCACTTGGAAAGATCAGATGTATCCGCTACAGCAAGCAAATGCACCAGAGACTCCATCAGGCAGTTAAAGCGGTTGGTGGTCAATTATGACCCCTCCATACATAGAATGGCCGAGTGCCTTTGTAAGGAAACTCTATATATACCCAAAAGCAAGATGTAATCAGGGTTGATGGTTGTTGTTTTGATGTAAGGTTCAACTTCTGGAGACTAACTACTTTGATACTTGCAGTGTCTCGTCTTCATTTTTAGCTAATACAAGCTTATTTTGTTGTTAATTACTCACTTTCCATTCTTCTTCTGTTCCAAGTTGTGCTTGATATGTTGCATTCCTGAACTCTTGTTGTTTAGCATTAGAGTAGCTGTCATCCTACCGCTGTGTTAAAATCTTGTGTGTATCAGTGAATGAGCTATTCAGGTTTCTCTTCCACTAGTGCCAGAGAGCTGTCATCCTGTATGTGCATTAGGGAATTAGATTTGTGGACTTCTTTACTGATTGCAGCCGGCCATCATAGGGTTCTGTGCATCTTCTGGTGTGGTCATTATTCTCCATACTCACTCAATCCTTAACTGTGAGTAATTGGTGGTCTAAAGCCTTGTCGGCTAGAGGTGTTCACGCATGTCTAGAGTCAAGCAAAGTAGAAGTGGTTATCTGGCTTGAACAAGCATCATTCCTTCCATTCATCCATTTACAACAATAAGTTGAATTTGTAATGTTCCCGAGCATCTCCGAGCTACAACCTAGGAGAGTTTCTTGGGGTGATAACAGGTTGGATTTTAGGGCTCGTCACAAGTCCTCAATATCCTTCTTGCGACGATAGCTCTGAATGCACTGTTGCCCAGCGACGTCGTCTATGAGTCCTAGTGTTTGACTCGTGATGACCTAGATATGGTGAATTAGTTCAAACATAAAGCTTCAGAGTGGTTCTGGAACTAGTTGTTGGGTCAAGGAAGTTCACCTTTCCTCCTTTGCGATGGTGGTTCCGCTTTTGAGAAACCTCCCTTGGAGATAAGCTCCCTCTCCCTCATTTATGGAGGCTCCTCATTGTATAAAAGCATTCCCCATTGCTATGATCAACTAGTTTTTGGTAGTGAGAAAATTAGCTAGTTCTTGGTGTTGGATTGATAGTTTGCAGTGTGAATAGCTGATAGTATAGCAATTGGTTGTGGATTGCCTTAGCCTTATACTAGTGCTTTTGGGTGAGAGAGAGAGAGTTATCAGCCTTTTGGGAGACCCTTTTGAGAGTGAATGCTTGAGGAAATATACTGACTGGACCCTTTGCTTTTGCTCATGTTAATATAATCAATGGTGATTTCTTATGTCATGCGTAAAATATATTTGATAGCATATGGTTCCTTGACTCTATAAGTGAATAGTTCATTGTTGTGCTCTATTATGTGTTTTGTTGTTCTCTTGTGTTGTTTCAGGTGAATCACTCATCGAGGAAAAGGAAACGATAGTTGAAGCAGCGTAATGAAGGCTCAATCGAACATCAGCATAAGGTAGGCTCTTTCAACAATCATTGTTTAAGGAATTAGCTATTGTTTTGTCTTGCTGTGACTAGACCCACTCTAGGGCTAGAGGGGTTGCCTCTGTCCGCAGAGGGAACATTACCTACATCACAAGTTGGTGACTTCGTTGGGGACCCTTTGTGTGTTGTCTCTTGTTTTGCTCTTGATTTGTTTTTTATTGAATTACATAGTGTCTCTTGGTCTTGGGACTGAGCCATCAGTGTTCTGGGTTACTTGAGTAAATCTGGTAGTCCCTCTCACTGTTTGAGAGATAAGTCTGGTGTATTTTAGGTGCTTTTTGCTTTGTTTTGCCTCTTAATTGAGATCATCGTAGTTTAGCTCTTAACAGTTGCGACGAGTTGCGCCTGTCCTCTTTGATCAAGTTGTATGTCACGGATATCCCGTCATACAGCTATGACGATTCCTGAAATCAGACCGTCGCTGAAGACAAGTGTACTCTTGCGACGATGTCGCTCAGTTGCTAGCTTTGTGCTTGCGACGATTTGGCTTTCGTCTCAGATTGCTAGTTTAACCCCTGCGACGATTCCTGTAAGGTTGTTTTTCACGGCCTTACCTTTTGAATCAGCCAGTGTTGCTTGTCCCCTGTTGTCTCTTGTATCTTATCAAGCTTGTTTTGACTGTGTTTGTTAAGGCACTTTCTCCTTGGTTTCGTTTGTCTGAGTCTTGTGTTTTCAGGCTGTGTGACCTAAATCTTTTTAAGGTTTTGTCAAGAAGTCATTTGTTTGGGTTGCTTGTCCTTCCAAGATTCGTCCACAACCATCTGATTGGTTTGTTTGAGGCTATTCCACTACCTGTCTTCTTTCTCATTGGTTTGTAGTGTTTGGTTATCGAACCAGTTTCTCATGTTGATTTGATTTCCGCACTATCAAACATAGATTACATTTGTTTGGATCAGTCAAGCTTTCATTTGCTCGTTTGTGATTAAATTCCAAAAATCTAGAATATTGCATTCATACAGCATACGAAAGTGAAAGTGCATTTGCATTAGCGAATTTTTCATGATTGAGAAATTAGAAAGCAAAGTTCAAATATTTCATTAATAGTTGTGATATAAGTGCATTGATGCATTGGGTTTCCTAGTGATTGGATTGCTTGCATGCGTCGCTTCTCTTGCATTTGCTTGTTATGGTTTGCGTTCGCTTGAAAATGAACTCCTTACCCTCATTTAGGTAGTTGTTCATCGAAAGGAATGGTTTTTTACTCATTGTAGTTGCATCCTAGGAATTGTTGAAATACATTTGGTAGGGCCTTAGAACTAAGACTTAATTCAAGATTAACCGTTAAAATCTATTGAATGAACTTAAGAACGCATTGGAATCTAACACACACTTATCTAGAGGTCTAAGCTAGAGACGTGCTCCGGCATCGTTAAACCTAGTTACTATTGTTTTCACTAAGTTTGGGTGATTCCTCCTTATGTGATTCAATAGCTACTAGTACGGATTTGTGCTCCCCGTACTGTCGAGTATATATTGGGAGACCCCACTAGGTTATCATCCTATTATCCACAGGAAGCCGAGTCTGCCGCCTTACGAATCGTAATGCACCGAACACAGCGTTCGGGAAGATTGACTGTCGTACGGAAATTCCTTGGTCATTTCTTTTTCATTTGATCACCAAGGTGTATATGCAATTTTGTGATTTGTCTAATAAAACTCTTGTTAAGTACTCCAGAGTAGTCACTTTCGTTCCTTTTTTACTCTTTAAAAGTAAAAGGATCATTTGAGCACTTGTCATTTCAGGCTCATTAAACTTCAAAAGTGATGGAGTCACCTTTCGTCTTTTTCTCGACTCTTAAAATATGAAAAGACGTAGTTTGGTTTCAGTGTCGTAAAATTAACTGCCCACGAAATATTCCTAGGTACAGTTAGAGTTCCTTTCAAGGTCAATCCCAATGACAACCTTTCCAGAGTCCACCAGTCAAGGTCTTCCCGCAGATGGGAATCCTGGTCCTTTTTCTTCTTTTGGGAATGTTGGTGCTCCATATATGGCAACGTTGTCTTTGCCTGGGTTAACCATCGGTTTTCCCGTTTGGTTGTTTTCAACCTCAGTGGTCCTGAGTGTCATGACTCCTATTCTGTCGTCTCCTTCATTTGAATCACGACACGATGATTCTAGGGTTAAGCCTTCACCTTCTTCCCCTGTTCCTCCACCCTCCTCTCCTACTTTGCCTGGTGAAAGTTCCCAATCCAGTAACCAGGAGGCTAAAAAGAAGAAGAGGAAGATGAAGAAGAATAAGTTAGATAAGTGAGAGGCCACCCGTGCAACTATTGCTCCGAGTGCGCCTCCAATCGGAAAACCTTTTAATCCTCCGTGGAAGGTTAAATTTCCTTGTAAGTTATGCAAAGGTGACCATTTTCTTCGTGATTGTCCTGGTATTCCTGGGATCTTAGAAGTATGGTCTCATGACCTGGCTCGTCCCTCATCGCCCTCTGAAGCTCATGTCGATGTTACACCCTCAACTAGCAGTGGTAAGAAGAAAGGGAAGATTAGATTCCCCTGTAGGTTATGTGAAGGTGACCATCTCCTTCACCTTTGTCCGCTCATGGATAAAGATTCCGCTGTTTTGGAAAATCTTACAACCTATTCACCCCAACTTCCAGTTGGTTATCAGAGGCTCTCTTCTGACCCTCTCTCGGTTGACAAAGAGATTGACTTGGATTCGTCTCTTGTCCATCCTGCTCTTCGTGAGCCTGGCCATGTTATGTCTGTTTCTGACCAACCATTGGTCGAAGAGAGTGTCAACTTGGTTTCAGTACTAGTTTTTCACTTTGTTCCATCAAAGCATAATGATCATATTTCTCATGTTCTTCTTGTCTTGTCAGATTCTCCCGAGTCAAAGAACGACCCTCCTATCTCTGCTGATCAAGAGAGTCCTTCTACGATTCCTGTAGAGCATGGGGGCAATCATATGATACCCCCACCAAGTAGTTCTGTCGTTTCCTTCGACTGGAGTCAATTGACTGCATTCCGACTTACATCTTATGTGCCTTTCTAGATCACCATGCACGCCTATAATAAGGCAGTACCGGACACTCTCTTGGATGAAGGTGTGTCTGTTAGCCTCATGCCTTCCACTACTTAGCAAGCTTTAGGCTCCCCACATTTTGTGTTGATCACTCAAAATCTATTGGCTTTCGACGGAGGAACTAGTCAACCTTTGGGGATCTTTCCAAAGTTCCCGGTTACTTTGGGAGGCAAAACCGTCTATATAGACATGATGGTCGTCCAAGGTACAATGGATTTTAGTCTTCTCCTTGGCTGTGACTATATTTATGTCATGGGGGCTCTTGTTTCTTCGTTTTTCCGTGTGGTTTGTTTTCCACATGACGAAAGAATTGTGACTATAGATCAATTGTCATTCTTTGGTCATCCAGTCCCTTCTGTGCAGCCATCATCCCCTATTGGTGCTTGTTTTCCAACAGTACCTCCCTCGCCACAGATCAATTATGTGGCTACCTGTTTCGTCTCCACATCTGTTGATGGTCATGCAGATGGTCTCGTACATCAAGTGCTGGGGGCATTGGAACCAGATCTGTCATTGGTACCCAACAACATGTATTCCTCTTGGAGCATGGTTCTTCCATCCAGTGAAGACCTCTTGGGAGTCATGTTCTCGTATGGCCCATGAATAATTTCAGAGGAGAGTTCTTTTCGTGTGTCAACCTCATTAAAAAATGAAACAAGGAGTGGATAGTTTGATCTTGTGTCAACCTCATTAAAAAATGAAACAAGGATCATGGAGCATAGTTCCTTGTCTTGTATCAAGCTCGTTAAAAAACTAATCAAGGAGTCCTTAGGAGATTTTTTTTCTTGTGGCGTCCTCATTTAAAAATGAAACAAGGAGTCTTGAGGAAAGTTCTTGATCTTGTGTCAACCTCGTTAAAAAATGAAACAAGTGTTATGAGGATAGTTCTTTTACTGTGTCAACCTCATTAAAAAATGAAAGAACTATGTTTTCCAAATCGAGTCTTTGATTAAGATCTCGTAAAATCTGAGTCAAGTCTTTCCAAGATCTCGAAAGTGAACCTTCATTCCATCCACCTAGTTGCATGCAATGAAGCTAAGGGGCATGTACCTCAATTTGAGTCATTATGTCGGGGGCATGCGAACTTATAACAAGCATAGTTTTTTTGTTTCAAGCTTGCGTAAACACGAAACCGAATCCAATCCGAGTTCTTTATGGTTCAAGCTTGTGTAAAAATGAACCCATACCCGATTTACATCTCGTGATTGTAGCTTTTATCTGCTAATTTCTGCTAGATGAGCCTTGGTTGTTTTATTCCATCGCCACCATCTCTTTGGCCGCTCCTATGCTTTCACTTGTTTGTTTTTCATTTCCTAAGGAACCACAACAATGAGTGGTTTTATTAGCCAACCTATTGACCATGACATGTTTTGAGTAGTTCCACCATTGCCGGAACCAGTTGCTACCCTTTATACCAATCGTTCCTCCAGGACAAGTCTCCTTTAAGCTCTTTTCTGACTCGTAAAAAATTGAAGAGATTGCAGAGTATTTTTCCCTTTTTGACTCGTAAAAGAAATCAAATGGGGGGTTCGCTTTCAAGCTCTTGTCTAGCCCTTTTAAAAAACGAAAAGATTCTTGAGCTCGTCACTTTGAACTCGTTAAAGGCTGCGAAGCGTCATCTACCCAGTATATGTTTACCCCTTTTCGAGATGGAATAGATTATTTACGAAAAAGATATACGTTGATCTTTTATGGTCAATAGGTTCCCTTGGATATTATTTTCTATCTTTCCGGGTTCGAGGGACAAATTTACAAAAAGGGACATCTAGAGTTTTCTTTTCCATGTCTTTTTCAAACTCTCTAAATATGAAAAAGACTCCGAGTTTTATCTATGTCGGACTCGTTAAACCCTGATGACATTGGACTCGTCTCCATGATGAAACCCGAGCTTCTCTTCCCTAGGGCTCGTTAAAATTTCACTAGGTTGGATTTGTCCGAAGGACAAACTTATATTGCAAGTATATGTTATCCCCTTCAAACTTGTGATTAAAAAATAATTGGGGTACTCGCCAGCAATGATGGGGGGAAATTTTGAAAATATTCTATTGATTAACTATGGCAACTAGTCGCTCTTGAACATCGACACCTTTGTTGCTTATCGTCGGGTTTGGGACATCCTCACTTCGTCATTGGCCTTCCGAGATTTAAGTTCTTCATTTTGCCTCCTTCCATTCGATCCCTACTGTCTCCTCATGATCGTCGAACCCTTGGTACCAAAATGCTGCCACATTCTGAAGTTGTGTTGCCGATATATCAAGAGCTTAATCCTTCTACAGTTTGCACCCTTACATCCTCCTCTGATTCTCTATTTCATCCATCTTCATCTTGTTCCTTGTCTTGTGTCGTTGATGTGGGAAACATTATGGCCCTCCTGCGACGGATCACTTCCTATCGACTTCCACTCATTATCCAAGAAGTTGATCTAGAGACTCCTTTTAGGTACCTTGGCGCTTACTGCCTCAATGACAAATTCTTCACATTCGACGATAAACTTGCATCATTGGTCTTCGATTGGGTGATTCCACAAGTTTTCGACTCCAGTTCATTCTTCACACTTAGTGGATTGTACTAGCAAGTACCCTGAGAACCATTGACATTACTGGTGGTCTCTCTCATACTTGTTAACGGTTCACATCATTGGCCAGTAATCAAACGATTTTCTAAGTATGCTTGATTTCAGCACATCTATTCGCATATTAGAAATTGTACTATGATTTGGTTGGATTCAAGACCCCGAACTCAGATTACATAAGTTTGGGTTGCATGGATTGGTTCGTGATTGCATACATGACTCTTTGATCGAATGGCTACAACCATACCTGAGTCTTTCTGGATGGATGTGACCATTCAAGTATGTTCATATGGTCTTATCAACTAGATGGTTGTGTCCATACCACAAACCAATTCTATCTGTCTTTTGGATGGTTGCATCCATACCACAGACCAATTCTATCTGTCGTTTGGATGGCTATGTCCATACCTAGGCTACATGTATTTCTTTCACTGTTAGAGATATCAGTTGTAATTGCATATGCAAGTTCTCCACAATGGTGTTCCGGTTCGGTTATGGTTTCGTAAAGCATTTCACCCCTCCTACTCTCTTGACCTTCATGCTTTAGGGGGCTTCTGTTACACAGTATTTTGTCACCAACCTTACATCCCCTACTCCCGGGTAGAGTCGGTTCCTAAATGGCCTTTGTTATGTGTTATATATCAACAAATGTGTCCACATCTTCCAAATCATTCAAGAATATTAACAATGCTCTTTAATCTTAAATATTGAACCTTTTTACCCATGTTCCAAGATCGTCGCAAGACAACCTCATTCTACCCACGACGGTAACCTGGATTGGACTAGAACGTCATGAAATCGTCGCAGGGGTACATTTGTTCTTTGCACGGTCGGATTTTAGGGCTCGTCGCAAGTTCTCAATATCCTTCTTGCAACGATAGTTATGAATACACTGTTGCCCAAGGACGTAGTCGCTGAGTCCTAGTGTTTGACTCGCGACGACCCAAATATGGTGAATTAGTTCAAACATAATACTTCTAGGTGGTTCTGGAACTAGTTGTTGGGTCAAGGAAGTTCACCTTTCCTCCTTTGAGATGGTGGTTCCACCTTTTGAGAAACCTCCCTTGGAGATAAGCTCCCTCTCCTTCATTTATGGAGGCCCCTCCTCTTATAAAAGCATTCCCCATTGCTATGATCAGCGAATTTTTGGTAGTGAGCAAATTAGCTAGTTCTTGGTGTTGGATTGATAGTTTGAAGTGTAAATTGCTAATAGTATAGAAATTGGTTGTGGATTGCCTTAGCCTTATACTAGTACTTTTGGGTGAGAGAGAGAGTTATCAGCCTTTTGGGAAACCCTTTTGAGAATGAATGCTTGAGGAAACATACTGACTGGACCCTTCAAGGCAGCGTGCGACATCAAGGCTTGGTTGTAAGCTTTGTTTTTGCTCATGTTAATCCAATCAATGGTGATTTCCTATGTCATGTGTAAAATATATTTGATATCTTATGGTTCCTTGACTCTGTAAGTGAATAGTTCATTGTTGTGCTCTATTATGTGTTATGTTGTTCTCTTGTGTTGTTTCAGGTGAATCGCTCATCGAGGAAAAGAAAACAGTAGCTAAAGTAGCGTAACGAAGGCTCCATCGAACACTGGCATAAGGCAGGCTCTTTAAAAAATGAATGTTTAAGGAATTAACTATTGTTTTGTCTTGTTGTGACTAGACCAACTCTAGGGCTAGAGGGGTTGCCTCTGTCCCCAGAGGGAACATTACCTACATCACAAAGGAATGTCCATCCTTACCAGGTCTTAAGGTTGTATTCAATGAGGAAGTAATCTTAGAACTAGTAGACCCTCTCTACTTGAGAGCCAAAATACCATGGCAAAACCCCCAACCAAATCAATCACAAAGATTCAGACTACAACAATTTGCCCAGTCTTCACAAAGTAATTTGAATTCAGCCTGGAAGCCTTGGGCTTTGCCACAATCACAACCTTGAAATCAAGGATGGCAAAATATTTATGGAGCCTATGCTCAATATCAACATACTCGCCATCCTACCTCCCACCACAATTTTTAACCCCATCCAATCAAATTCCTCAAGCTAATCAATTGCCACAAGTCCTAGTACATAATCAAAACCTGCAGTTTTCCCTCCCATTTCCACAAAAATCAAATCAATTATCCATTCAACCACTTCCAAATCCTAATGATAAGATACCACAACAACTGGTATACAACATGGAGGGTCAGAATCCTCAAACTTATGTAATAACCCCACTAGACCTAAACAATGTCCAATTAAGGTCTAAAAAAGTATTACAAAAAAACCCTCCTGTTGTCATTCAAAAAGCAAAATCTAATCTTCAAAAACATAAGAATCAATCAAAATAAGGGTATACTTCTCTCCCTCAAAAATAAACTAAATAAACATAAGAAATTCCAATAGATGCTCCTATCATAGAACAACCTTCAATATCAGTTAAACCAATTTTCCTAGAAAGGTTGAAAATCGATGGAATAGAGAAACAAATTATCTTGCCAAATTACAATATGATAGATGAATTGAGAAATGTTTGTATTAAAATTCTTTTATTGCAAGCCATAAAAGAAATACCAATTTTTGCAAAAACAATTAAGGAATTAAGTACACAACAATTAGGGAGAAGAACAAAAGATATAAAAAGAATTCAGTTAGTCAGAAAAATTGCAAACATTATGATGGGGAAGACAACAATTCAAAAATATTTAAACCCAGGAAGCCCTATTGTAAAAATTCACATCAATGGAACTGAAATACCAAACACACTGATTGACCTAGGAGCAGCCCTAAACATAATGAATAAACAAGTAATGGACACACTTAGGCTTCCTAACCTTCAATACACCAACCTTATTGCAATTAGCAAATAAATCTGTTATTAAACCAGATGGAGTGTTAGAAGATGTTTGTGTATCTTTAGATTCTTGGGAATATCTTGTTGATTTCATGGTCTTAACACCCAAGAACAATCTATAAGGACATCCATTAATTCTAGGAAGGCCTTGGTTGACTACAGCAGATGTTTTTATCAACTGTAGGTTAGGAGATATGTTTATCTCAGATGAAAATTCTACAAAGAAATTCACATTATACCCCCCCTGCAAGAACAACAATAGATACAGAAACTGAAGAATGGATAGAAGATGGAGAAGATATACAACTTATTTTTGTCACTGAACAAGTAAAAGAGGAAGACAAACTTTTGAATTTACTGAAAATAATGAATCTTCTTCACATTATGAGCGTAGTCGAAATGAATATCTCTCCTTTAAACAAGTATCATTGTTGTCCATGGAAAATTTTGGGAATTCCTCAAAAGAAATCTTTCCAAGAAAAACCTTAAATGTCAATGAAAATTTGGAAGACGTGCAACAGAAACAATTGATAGAAATTTTACGGAAACATTCTTTTGCTTTTGCATGGGAATACACTATCATGAGAGGGATTGATCCTAAAACTTGCATACATCATATCTACATTGAACAAAATGCAAGATCAGTTAAACAACCTCAATGAAGAATGAACCCAAATCTAAAAGAAATTGTTAAGGAAGAATTGCAGAAGTTATCAAATGTAAATTTCATCTATCCAATATCTAACAGCGAATGGGTTTCATCCCTAGTAATCGTCCCTAAAAAGAATGGAAAATGGAGAGTATGCATTGATTACAAGGATTTGAATAAAGCAACGTTAAAAGACCACTTTCCGTTACCTTTCATAAACTAGGTCTTAGATACTTTTGCAGGAAAAAAAAAAAAAAATCTTTCTTGGATGGGTTCAGTGGATACAACCAGATTCCAGTGGCCCTTGAGGATCAGGATAAAACCACATTCACTTGTCCATGGGGAACTTATGTTTATCGGACATTCCCTTTGGGTTATGTAATGCGCCAACAACATTCCAAAAGGCAGTGCTTGGCATTTTCTCTGACCTTATCCGTGATTGTGTGGAAGTGTACATGGATGATTTCACAGTCTATGGGGATTCTTTCAATGAAGCACTAAAAAACCTGAAGAAAGTCTTAATAAGATGTTAAGAAACAAACCTCTCATTAAGCCATGAAAAATGTTTCATGATGTTTAACAAGGGAATTGCTTTAGGTCATCATATTTCTGGAGATGGAATTAAGGTAGACTCATCTAAGGTGGAAGTCATTTCCAAGTTATCAGTGCCAAGTTGTCAAAAGGATGTTAGAATTTTTCTCGGTTTCACCGGATACTATAAAAAATTTATAGGAACTTCACAAAAATTGCATCCCCACTCTTTAAATTACTCACTGTGAATTCAGTTGGGATTCTGAATGTCAAGTTGCCTTTGAAACATTGAAAAAGAGAATTTCTGAAGCATCCATCTTAAAAGGACCTAACTGGAAATTTTCTTTCCATATCTCAACAGATGCTTCAAACTCAGCCTTAGGAGCTGTTTTAGGAAAAAAAGATATCACTCCTTATGCCATTTATTATACTAGTAAAAATTTAACCCCTGCAGAGTTAAATTATACTGTAACCGAAAAGGAGTTCTTAGTTGTAATTCATGCCATTAATAAATTCAGAGATTATATAAGTGTCCACACAGACCATTCTGCGATTAGATACCTAATGAATAAACCAGTTACTAATAGAAGAATAACTAGATGGCTCCTACTTTTACAAGAATTCAACATAACCATTCTAGATAGACCAAGGAAACATAACACAATTGCCGATTTTCTATCCAGAATACAAAATGAAAACAATGATCGACCCGTAGAAGACAAATTTCTTGATGAATATCTCTTTGTAGTATCTACTAAATCACTTTGGTATACAGATATTGCTAACTATTTGGCTACAGGAAAAATGCCATTTCATTTATCTCCTAGAGAAAAAATAAGAATAGTCCACAATAGCACATCCTACTCATGGATAAATGAGGAATTATATAAAATAGTGCCAAACCTCATCATCAGAAGATGTGTTTGGGAGGACGAAATACCAGAGATACTAAAAGCTTGTCACAGTGAGCCATGTGGAGGACATTTTACTGACAAGAGCACTGCTTACAAAATCTTACTTTTAGGATATTATTGGCCTTCCATTTTCAAGGACACCTAGGAATATGTTAAGAGATGCGACAATTTTCAAAAAATGGGCAAACCTACTCTTTCAAATGAGATGCCACTGCAACCACAGGTACTTATCGAACCATTTGAAAAATCGGCACTGGATTTTGTTGGACCAATCATCCCACCTTCAAAGCAAAATAATTATATTCTGGTATGTACTAATTATGTCATTAAATGGGTAGAAGCTAAAGCACTTCCTTTTGCTACTGAAAATATTGTAGTTTCATTTCTTTTCGAGGATATTTTTACTCATTTTGGTGTTCCAAAAGAAATTGTAATAGATCAAGGGACACAGTTCACATCCAGAGTAGTGCAGAAGCTTGTGGACCAATACAAGATAAAACATCGAAAGTAAACTCCATACCTTCCACAAGCCAATGGACAAGTTGAGTCCACAAATAAGGTGATCAAGGCTATTCTTACAAAGACTGTACATCTACACAAGAAAAATTGGGTGGAAACGCTTCCAACAACCTTATAGGCCTATAGGACTACATGGAGGAATACTACATGACATACTCCCTATGAACTTGTTTATGGGAAGCAAGTCTTACTTCCAATAGAATTCTAGATCCAGACCTATAAGATAGTAGTCTAATTAGATCTTGACTTGTCAGAAGCCCAAAAGCAAATGATGACACAATTAAATGAGCTCGATGAAATCAGACAAGAGGCCTACCAGATAACCAACTTAGTGCAACAACAGACGTCAAGGTGGCATGATAAGTACATTAAAGAAAAGAAGTTTCATCCCGAAGATTGGGCATTGCTCTTTGATTCAAAATTCAAAAAATTTCAAAGGAAATTCCAAACCCATTGGCTTGGACCTTATGAAGTTGAGAATATCTTTAACAATGGTGCAATTAGAATCAGGACTATTGACAAAGAAAGAACTCCTCTATTAGTAAATGGACATCAACTCAAGCTTTACCAGAAACCATTAAGAAGAGAGGAATTTGTTAAAATATTTCAAGATAATTCAGAACTGAAGATGGTCAAGAAGAATTATTCTTCTTTTCCACCTTACAAATTTCCATTTAATTTGTTCTTCAAATAAAATTAAAAAAGAAAAAATATAATAAATAAATATTATATGTGTGTGTACATATATATATATACATATAATAATATGAAGAAAAAAATAATAATAATGATAAATTTTGTATAAACATGAAAACCAACAATGTTGTTGGCATGTTTATACAGAAAATTTAAAGTGAAAACCAACTTGTTGGCACTTCAAATTTTCTTTTCAAAAGAAAAAAAACAATACAGTTCATCTACTAAAGCTTTATTTCTCTTAAGCTACAGAAACGACGACTTTCCGCAGCTTGAACAACCTTTCGCAGCATGGACAAGTTTCCACAGCGAAACAAATTTCTGCAGCGTAAAAATTTTGAAGTCTACAAGAATACTTGGTGATATGGATTAAAGGACAACTAACAACAAGGCCCCTGTGGGAGATTAAAGGACAACAAATAAAATTAGCAACAGAAAATTAAAGGGTATGTGCTACTTTAATTTAGCAATAGAGAAGGTTATGTAATATGTATAAGTAAGAAAATATAGTACTAAAGTGCAATCATAACCTAAGGGTAATGGCCGCCTAACGAAATATCATATGCCATACCTCTAAAATTCATGTCACGACCTTGTGCCAAATCTGCCAAATTAATTACCAAATCATAAGTTTGAATGTGCCTAGCGGTCGAATTCATTCCCATAATCCTTTTGATAATCCATCCATTCTTCCCTATTCTTACACTCCTCTGTTCTTTCACAGTCATTCCATCTTTCCACCAGCTAGCAAACCCTACCAATCCTATTTTCCTGTCAAGGTAGCCAATCTTTAAAGCAAATCATTCTTCGACATGGGGGTAATAGTTCGAACTAAACCAACAAGGAAGCAATTCCTAGAGGGGTACCCACAACTAGGGAGTTGTTGCAAAGAAGAAAATGGTTGTATTTCATTGAGAAATTTAACAACTTCCACAAAGAGGTAACCAAGATATTTGTGCGCTCATTCAATGGAATGGACGCTGAAATTTGGGACATAAAACTCACAGTGACAAAGTCTATGATCACTAAGGCCACCGAGTTGCCAAGACATTGAGAAAAATGGTTTAAAAACAGAGCGATTGACAGCAAGGACTAAAAGGTTTTCCTCAATAATCCACACACACGGTCTACAAAAAAGGTATTCCAAGCTCTGCTCTTAAAAACAAATGGAGAAACTTATTACTTGTGCTTCAGAAGTTTATCACTTGCGAAGGTAGGTCAGAGCAAATGTATTTTTATCATGTTAGAATGATGATGCACTTCCTCGAGGATCATCAAATGAACCTCCCCTATTTCCTTTTGAATAGCCTCAAGAAAATGGCTACAAATGTTCAGAAGAAAATTCAATGCATAGAAAACACCATGTATCATCATGGTTTGGTAAAAACATTGGTTGAATTTCATCTCCGAATTATAGGGGATGACTAGGAGAGTTTCGTAATAAAGAACCATTTTGAAAAAAAATCCCTAGAAAAAATAAGTAGCAGCAAATCCCTCAGAGGGAGAAAGAGAACGATAGAAATTATATAAGAACATGCACCTTAAACTCAGAGAGAGGTAACAGAAGAAGCGCTGCCTATAGTAAAATTTTTACAGAGAATGAAGAGGGGAATCCCTAGAAGAAAGAAAGCTAGCTCAGATAAAGAAATTTTCTCACAAACTAAAACCTCTCCTCTAAAAGAAAAATCAAAGAATAAGAGGAAAGTGCAGAAAACACAAACCCCAAGGTTGAAAAGGATCACGAAGTTGAACACGATTCCACAAACAACCTCAAAGACTACATAATACATTAACCTTGAGGAAAATGAGCCAAATGAAAAGGAGCCAACCGAAGAGGAGCCAATAGAGAACACTCCAACAGAGATTGAGCCAACAAGGATTAAGCCAATAGAGGATGAGTCAATTGAAAGCCCCAGGAATTCTCTAAAAGGGTCACCAAGATCATCACCACAACGTTACAAATCACCTTTAGAAAGCCCAAAATACATAGTCTGGGAATTGACCCCGCACAGCAGGAAATATATGGCTACTTAGAGTCAATGGAAAGGAAGGCGACAACAACAAAGGAAAGAATACAAAGCCCTGGAGAAGGAAGCAACCAGGTGAATGAACAATCGGCCTCAAACATCTTAAAGCAGAAAATTTTTGAACTAGAAACACTGAATCGGTATCTTAAAAATGAAAATGAAGCCCTGAAGACACAAAGTGAGATACAAAGTGCCAAGAGTGACAATCTGATCCTACATCTAACCCTGTGGTATAAGAAAAACAAGAAGCTAAAGAAAAGAACAGAATTATGCAGAGAGAGATAATCAGTTTAAAGTACAAAATTCTAATGAGGAAGCCTAAAATGCCAATCTCTGCTAAAAAGAAGAAAACAGTGAAACAGGGAAATGACAAACAAGAGGCACAAGCAAAAGACAAGGAAGAAGTGTATGAGGACATACAACATCTCTAGTTCGGGGGAAGGTAGAGTCTAGAGATTATCATACCATGACATCCTTTTTGCCTAAAGATCCTCTCTTTTTCATATATATTTATCACTTAAATAAAGCCATATCTACGAAGTTTTGATTAAGGTATGCATTAGTATGTTTTCTTGTTCATATTCAACTGTATACCCTATTGTTTTAATTAAAGTTACAATTGGCTACCGAATCAGGGTATTTCCGCATCTAGTCCAGGACTTCGTAGTTGTCTTCGTTGTTCGCGAGGTTCCAAAGTTCCAAGTCAGCAACGGAAGGTGTGGATGGATAGAGGATGACTCCCTCATGGATACCGTCCTATCCACTCGAAACTGTTTGCTAAAATAAATACAAGAAATCGCAGTCAAACTCCAAGTCAATTGCCAAATTAACGCAGAATAAAACCCAAGATCAACTGAAACCTTATCATTTTGCTTTCGGAATAGCAAAACGACGGTTTAACGATGTAAGTTTAGATAGGATTAAGAGATATTAGGTTTAAAATCTTCATACAATGATGCCAAGAGACCTACTATAAAGCTAATCGTTGCATTGTTATTTGGGTGCGCGCCAAATGATATGTTTGTGAACAGTTTGTGAATTTCGTGTTAATGAAATTAAGCTCTGAACTGCGATATTAAGCCCCTACAAACAGTGACAAGTTTTAATCAAATACAATATGATTTTCTTTAATTCTTCAATTCCTCTATTTTGTGTGACAATGCTGCATAATGATCTCGCTAGCGAATTGTTTTCTGCATAAGAACTTTAATTTGCTTTATACCTAGTTCAGATTGTTATCTAATTTCCCCATTATCACACGGTACAACACCGTGTGTTATTCTCCATTTTTATCAACATTCAAGTATGTTGCACTGCAAGGTGGTGAATAAACAATCATTCTTGATAATGTTACGATGTCGATGCAGAAAATCCCAAAAATAAACTATATTAAAATTGAGCAGGATTCAATTGAAGGCTCAAATAGATGTGCTTATACCTAATACAAACGCAATTTTCAAGTGCAAGATAGACACTAATGCCATATGTCATGCCATGTTTTGGCGTTTTGGGATGGCCAAAGTCATGGAGTATAATATCGAAAATGGTCTTGTTAGAGGTGCCATGCCAAGCATACCTCATGTTGGCATTACCACATGCGAACTTTCTTGCAACATCCTTCACATGCCTTCAAAATTTCTTGCAACATCCTCTGCATGCCTTCAAAATGTCTGTGATCGACCCTGTCCTGACACGGTCCTATAGATGCCCACAATAGTCGTTAATGCTGCAAGCATCTAAAGCCCACCTAGGAACCAGTCTCGAACTACAACAAACTCTTTATCACCATCCTCCAATTTAACCTTCAAATTGTTGATCTTCTAGCTGCCAAAAAATGAACCAGACTCTAATTCCAAAGAAACACCAATGGAAGCTCAGGAGTAGGAAACACAATAGCACTGCATTCTAGAAATTAAGTTTCATCACATAATTGAAAATGATCTTCCCTCAGAAAGCTATCACTAGAACCCTGTTCCAGGGTACTCTCCAACTCTGACATAAAACCCTGTTCCAGTGAACCCTCTGACTCGAACCTAACAAGTGTTTGTTTTTCATTGTTATTACTTGTAATTACTTCACATTCTCCAATTTACAAGGATTTCCTTAGGCAAATTTTCCAAAAGAGGGATTCTCCTGGCAAAAAACCCTTGGAAAAAAACACTTTGTCGTCAATATCAATCCAAGCAATCCATGTATGAAACCCATTACCCAAATCAATTCATGACATGTGAAGGAAGTCAAGCAAATAAGAAGAATATATATATAAAAGATTCTGAGACATCAATACTACAAATTACACCACTCAAATTTATTATAAAAATATAACAATCTAAATTTACTATAGAAAAATTGCTACCAAAATTTGAACCAACATAAAAGGCCAAAACCTCTATTATTTAAACTATGCTTTCTCAACACCATGCCTAACTTATACTAAAGACAACGACATTAGACAAAAGTCCATAGTTGCCATTTAATGTGCCAATGTTGCACAATATCTGTATCAATCCCTAGGGACTTCAAAGTGTTTCTTACCGAGCTTCGATGATTCTAGGGATATATGGATGTTTCCTTATCTAACTCTGACTTCCAAATCATCCTTGTCCACCTGTGGAATCTGATTTATCAAACAAAAAAAATATGGTTAATATATATTGATGTCTCTTTTTTATTAAGATATATTTATATTTATTTTAATATGAATATTAAGGTGATTAATATTAAAAAACATATTTTTGAGTTTAGAGTGAAAATGAGTGGTAGATGATTTTCCAATTGTAATTTTTTTGTTCGCTACCACTATATCATTAGAAGTATATTTTTTATGGAATCAACAATAACATAATATTATTTTTTCTTACTAGAAAATATTTGTAAGTGCCACTATATCATCAAAAGTATATTCTTTATGGAATCAACAATAATATAATATTATTTTTTCATATTGGAAAATATTTGTGTATTTCATATGAGGAATATTCTGATAATCACATTGGTAGGATTATGTTTAGTTGTTTCTTATTTCTTGTTTGGATGCAAAGCATCCATGACCCATTTTCATCTTCGTGGATGCTTGTTTATTGTGTGGACCAATTGGAATTATTTCAACATATGACCCATCTTCTTCTCCGTGGGATGTTGGGAAGCAATTGCTTGTTTAGTGTGTGGACCAATTGAAATTATTCCAATATATGATCCATCTTTATCTCTATGGATGCTAGGAAGGAGCGCTCGTTTAGTGGGTGGACCAATTGGAATTATTCCTATATTTCCATCTCTTTATACTAACCATTTGAAATTTAATGCTATGTATGTATTTTGGTTTAAATGAAGGCCAAAAACTAAATTAAAAAAATATTTTGATGGCACAAGGTCAAGATTTAAATTTTAAGATGAGTTATGCAATACCGAAAATATTCACAATTCAATATACTATTCCCTATGTGTAAGATTTCCTTGTTTAAGGGTCGCAATAATTTTCTAGATAGTGAGCTTTTCGATTTTACCTTGGGCTCTAATTTGTCTAGTATATAATGTGTACTAGACATCATATGTTGTTGTGCTTGAATACACAACGAAAGAACAAGTTCACGTAAATTTGTAAAATTATCAATGGTTAAATTTGCCTCTATAAATTTATTAATGGTTAAATTTGACTAGTTATCAATGGTTTTTAAGCTCATGTTATGATCCCAATAATTTAAGTTCGTTTATTAATTAGATTTTATTCTTATTAAAAACTTGTTTTGCACGAGGAGTAAGTGCTTTCTTAAACTTATAATAAACAAACCTTTAAATAATGTTTTGAATTTCAAACATGTCTTGTAAAGTGTGAACCACTTAAAATTATCATAAGTAATATTTACACTCAAATATGAATTTTGAATATTATTAAGATTCATTATTATAATAAATGAATCCATTGTTTAAAAAATAAAAACTACTTTTACTATACAATTAAAAATTATTTTCAACAAGACACTAACATTGTTATGTCAATCAACTTTGATTATCATAATAAATAGATCCATTGTTTAAAAAATAAAAATTATATGTAAAAAATATTTTCAACAAGGCACTAGCATTGTTATACCAACCAATGTTTGTTTCCACAACTTTTAATAAATAGATCCATTGTTTAAAAAATAAAAATTATATGTAAAAAATATTTTCAACAAGGCACTAGCATTGTTATACCAACCAACGTTTGTTTCCACAACTTTAGCTTCATGCTTATTGGTAAAAATTATTTAAAAAATATATTTTCAACAAAGCGCTATCATTGTTATACCAATCAACTTTTGTTTCCGCAACTTTAGCTTCATGCTTATTGGTAAAAGTTATTTTAAAAAAATATATATTTTCAACAAAGCGCTAGCATTGTTATGTTATACCAATCAACTTTTGTTTCCACAACTTGAGCTTCATGTTTATTGATAAAAAGTTATTTAAAAAAATATATATTTTCAACAAAGCGCTAGCATTATTATACCAATCAACTTTTGTTTCCACAACTTTAGCTTCATGGTTATTCGTAAAAATTATTTTCAACAAAACGCTAGCATTGTACCAATCAACTTTTGTTTCCACAACTTTAGATTCATGCTTATTAGTAAAAACTATTTTCAAAAAAACACTAGCACAACTTCAACTTCACGTTTATTGGTAAAAATTATTTTCAAAAAGACACTAGCATTGTTATACGAATTTGTTTCCACACCAGCATATTTGTTCCGTTCTTAGAGGCTTTTTCCAATTTACCAAAGACCCATTTCAAACAAGTAGATAATAGATTTATTTTGAGGGGTTTCAGTCCCATTTTGTAGCTTATTTTTGCAAATTGTTTTAGTTGCATACATCAATATATTGAAAAAAAAACATATACACACTGCATACACTATTTAAACGTGCTAAGCTGGATCTGATCTTCAACTTGTCCTGACGATGAACCACACTGGTTGGTTCGAAACGCGTCGACAAAGGTCTCTTTCATGTGATTTACGCCGAAGACAAAGGTCTCTTTCATGTGATTTAAGCCGAAGCTCTTCGTATAACCATTTATAGTTTATCGTAAAAAAATATGGTAAAATAAATTGTCCTGTAACCCATTGAATAATAATTTAACAAAATTGTAAATAGCCTTTTAACAGTTGAATAATAATTTAACAAAATTGTAAATAGCCTATAGCCACCTTTTAACAGTTGAATAATAATTTAACAAAATTGTAAATAGCCCATAGCCCACTCTTTAACAGTTGAATAATAATTTAACAAAATTGTAAATAGCCCTTTAACAGTTGAATAATAATTTAACAAAAGAGTAAATAGCCATAGCCCTTTAACAGTTGAATAATAATTTAGCAAAATTGTAAATAGCCCATAATAATTTTGTTATTGAACAAAATTGTAAATAGCCCATATTAAAGAATCTAGCCTAAATATAAATCTATTTAAATCATCTAGCTTAAATACAAATTTATTTAAATAATCTACCTTAAATATAAATCTATGGGTAAAATAAATTGTGGTGTTAACCATTGAATAATAATTTAACAAAATTGTAAATAACCCTTTAACAGTTATATAACTGTTATAATAATTTAAAAAAATTGCTAACAAAATTGTAAATAGCCCTTTAACAGTTATATAACCTTTATAATAATTTAAGAAAATTGTTAACAAAATTGTAAATAGCCCTTTAACAGTTGAATAATAATTTAAGAAAATTGTAAATAGCCCTTGTTAAAAAATCTGGCCTAAATATAAATCTATTTAAATAATCTAGCTTAAATATAAATCTATTGGGTTATCTTGCTTTTGTAATGGAAATGTTTATGTAATAACATATATTGGAATTATATTTATATGAATTCTTGTCATGAAAATATAAATAAATATTTATATTTATATTTATATATATTTTATATTTATATTTATATAATTTTCTTGGAGTATTGGAATTATGTTTATATAAATCCTTGCCATGAAAATAGATTTTATTTTCATGAAGTATTGGAGTTATGTCTATATGAATTCTTACTATGAATTCTTACCATGAAAATAGATTCAGTAAGTTATTTTGTTGACTACTGAAAATCCAAAATTATTTTGTTCTTTTTTTTATTTTATTGACTACTGAAAATCCAAAATTATAAATTATTTGGTTCACTATTGAAAATCCAAAAAAAATGTTAATTAGCTCATGAAAATTGTGTCATCAAAATGACGAGGAATATTCATCTGTAACTAAATTTTAATCAAAATTTGAAGAACCTTGACACTTTCTTGACTCAGAACCACGAGGAATTCGGTCTTTCCGCACAGTCAGATCATTCAAATTCGAAATATTCATGCCTTTTCGCTTTTTCCGTTTGCACTTTTTATTCTATTTTATAAAGAACAAACACATATTTAATGTCTATTGAAATACTTTAGAGGAGCTTGGCAATGTAAAACTTAATAACTTGGATGGGTATAAATTAGATACTTTTAACATCTCAAGAGTGCTTTAACAATATAAATCATTTCTACGAATACATTCCACTTAAACAAACAAACATGCAGAACTCGAGGCCTCTCTGTAATAAGAACAACGTCGTCGCCAACTCGGATCTGGGTTTCTGTAATAGACATGCTAGATGCAGAAATTGAAGCTTCTACGTAGGAAGAACGTCGTCCTGCGATTGAGCTTCTACGTTGGAAGAACGTCGTCCTGCGATTGAGACCAAAGGTCAGGCAGGAAACAATCTCAACCTGATTTACAGTCAGGCAGGAAACAATCTCAACCTGATTTACAGTCGATAACCTAGTATCCATCTTGCTACACACCTAAATCCCTTAGCACCTAAATCCCTTGCTTTTTAACTTAAGGCCACTAAACTCGGTGACTCTCAAGGCACAATTCGGGTGAATTGTGCCTACAACAACGGAGACAAGGAAAGAAGGAAAGAAGCATGGTCCCAGGAAGACAAGGACAAGGAAAAGGTCTACTTTAATACTGCCAAAAAAACATGTACGAAAGTCAGCAACAACACATAAGTGAGGAATCGTCCTCTATGTACCCCCGGCAACCCTGCACAAAAACACACTCAGATCTCTAGAACAAATAGATACCAATAATAATAATGTCAAATTGGTAAACTATTCATGTTCCCATCATTGGATTTTTTTCTTGTTTTTCTTTACATTCAAATAAGAAATTTTTTCTTGTTTTTCTTACATTCAAATAGGAAAATAGATGTCTGTTAAACGTGTGCAGTGGCTGCCACCAGTAAGGAAACGTGCTAGATTTCTATGACCTCTTTGTAGAACTAATTAGTTAAGAAAAACATAGTAGGATGGAATTTCAATATTACACTAAATATCAAAAAGAAAAGGTGAACAACATAGTACAGGATCCTTGACATGAGAAATCAGAGAACTTTATAAATTTGATTCCGACAAAAAACCTTTATTAAGTTGCAGCTAGATTCGATTAGTTTTTAGTGCACAGTGACATCTTGATTTGTGACCAAAACATATCATCCAGAATGATACCACCCTCGATTTCGAAACAATAAATCTATCTTACCAGTTTTGAAGGAAACCTTAAGATTTAATCCCCATGTTTACAGGAAGAAAGCGCCACGCAGGCCATTAATAAATATTGGCGTACCTGAATTGCAGGCTCCTAGTATACAAATTTTGGCGTGCATGAACTGTGGGCTCCTATATACAACGTATGTAAGCAGAAATTAAAATCAGTCAAACGGGCACTTAAAGTCTGATCAATCATCATTCCTCTCCTCCGAAGAAGAGGAACTCTACATTTTTTTTACTAAACATAGTACAATCAATCTCAAATAGAGGACTTTGATATAGAGAGAAATCTCAGTAAAGAAACTGCACACGGTGCTTAGGAATGAGGATACTTGGCACCAAGTAGTCCTTGAATTGCACCGCTTGTAAATGTTAAACCAACTTCTTTCAAATTAGTCGGGTTAGAAATACTTAATTCCTCTCTCTATATCTTGAAGAAACTCTGAAAAGAAAATTAGAACATGAAAGACTTAACGGCAATCTGCCTAGTATCAAAATAGCCAGGGGTAAAAAAACATTAGCCATGCTCAATGCACTGTTGGTTAATGCTTTCCAGAGTCAAATCGGTTCCGGATGATTTCTTATGTGCTTGACGTGGTTTGGTAATTAACTCGTGCCAAATTCTGGTCTGGAAGATAAGTCATCAGCTAAATCCAAATACATATCAAGAACAATAAAATTTCCATTTCACAAACAATGGTACTTATATAAATACTCAAGGTATGCATTCTCGATAAAAAAATAAAAATAAAAAAATAAACCCTCAAGGGATATGTAGAAAGCTCGGTGACTAAATCTTGCAAGACATTTATCTCCATAAAATTGGTCCGCTTTGCTCTTCCCACATATATCACTGGGATTTGTTTGTCCAACGGAAGCTATGATATATGGGTTGTGATTTGTTTGTCCAGCTGAAGCTATGCACCACACATTGGGATCTCAAGGAAATTCCATGAGGAAAGAAAAACTGCTCCCATATATCACTGGGTTGATTTGTTTGTCAATTGGAAGCTATGCACCAACATGATCTCAAGAAAATTCCATGACAGGAAAGAGAAACTGAAACCAAAAACTATCATCGTATTAGTCAAGATTTGGATCCACAAACAGAAACCAAGATGAGCTTCAGAACAATATGATTTTTAACATGAAAAACAGAGTTCACAAATAGAAACCAATACGAACTTCGTTTTAATTTGATTAATTCAATTCTTCGATAAACATGATGAAAATAGTGGCATCGTTATTTTTAACGAAACAATTTTAATACTAAAAGAAGTTTTAAGATTGTGAAAGCCATTAAAAAATGAGTTTCGGTTAATACGGAGTAAGACAGAGTAAGACGGGTTTCTTTCTGATGGGCTAGCTATAAATTGATGATAACAAAAATGTCCACTATCTTGTATTGATTAAGGCCAAAATAAAACTCATTGGATAAAGCCACTAATTTATGTAGCAATAACTGCTCGCCAGAAATACATTGATTCTCCAGAATTATCCATAGGAATTTGGAAGCTTTAACATGGTAATCTAAAAACATGCTTAGTTCGGAGGATATAACAAGTTTGTTATGATTTAAAAATAATAAGCATTGCTTCTACAACTACTCAGAAATACATTGATACCCTAGAATTATTCATAGAAATTTGGAATGTGAAACCTAACAACATGTTGAACTCTTTATAGATAGAGGAGGATATAACACAAGACTGTCATGCTTAAAAATAATAAGCATTGCTTCTATAGATGTGTTTTGTCAATTGTCTTTAATCTAGCCTACTAGGGTGCGATCCATCTTCAGGAGTGTTAGACAAGCTTCAGCAGTGTTGGCAAGCACATCAGTTCAGGAATAGCTTTGGTTCCAGGGTATGAAAGTACATATCAAATTTATTGCTTATATAGATGTGTTTTGTCACTTGCCTTTAATCTAGCTTAGGCAGGAGTGTTGACAAGCTTCAGTAGTGTTGGCAAGCACATCAGTTCAGGAATAGCTTTGGTTACAGGGTATGAAAGTACATAACAAATTTGATGTGCTGTTTATTTGATGTGCCGCTACAATGTCCAGATGTCGAGACAACCTTGTTTGTTCCGATCATCATCCTCATCTTTCAAAAAATAGGAACGTTAACCCACTAAAAATATTCAATGAGCATGTACTAATTGACTGCAGGTTAAAATTATCGGAGCCATACGGCCGTACCTCTACATTCATGATGCAATTAGATGTGTAGACAACTCAGCCGAATTTCAGTGTTTGGGACATTCACTGCACAAAATCTGAAGAAATGACTTTTTTTTTCGGTCTACACCAACACACTCAAACCACCTCACGTAATGTGATGGGGTTAATACTAAACAAAACTATAACACGAAAAATATCATATTACATAACATTCAAGAAAAAGGGAGCAAATCCTTAAAAGTATTATTTAGGAATGTTGTGAGATTTTTGCTTATAATATATCTACAACTACCAATTTCAGGAATAGCTTTGGTTACAGGGTATGAAAGTACATAACAAATTTGATGTGCTGTTTTTTTTATGTGCCGCTACAATGTCCAGATGTCGAGACAACCTTGTTTGTTCCGATCATCATCCTCATCTTTCAAAAAATAGGAACGTTAACCCATTAAAAATATTCAATGAGCATGTACTAATTGACTGCTGGTTAAAATAATCGGAGCCATACGCCCGTACCTCTACATTCATGACGCAATTAGATTTGTAGACAACTCAGCCGAATTTCAGTGTTTGGGACATTCACTGCACAAAATCTGAAGAAACGACTTTTTTTTTGTCTACACCAACACACTCAAACCACCTCACGTAATGTAAACAAAACTATAACACGAAAAATATCATATTACATAACATTCAAGAAAAAGGGAGCAAATCCTTAAAAGTATTTTATTTAGGAATGTTGTGAGATTTTTGCTTATAATATATCTACAACTACCAATTTCCGCTCGCAATATGGGAGCAAATCCTTAAAAGTATTTATTTAGGAATGTTGTGAGATTTTTGCTTATAATATATCTACAGCTACCAATTTCCGCTCGCAATATGTTCACCATAGCTCACTTCCATGCTCCATCCATATCCCTGTGGTAAGTGTCTGCAGGGTAAAGAATAGATACCATCTTCAGCTATAAAATCTAATAACCTTTGTACCCAAACTACTGAAAACATATGGTAACAAAGGAGCTTCATGGTAAAACAAGGGTTTGTGCAGGGAATTGAATGGAGTTCAAACGCATTCTTCCTGGCCTCCCAGGATATCAGCTATAAAATCCAATAACCTTTGAACCCAAGCTACTGAAAACATATGGTAACAAAGGAGCTTCATGGTAAAACAAGGGTTTGTGAAGGGAATTGGATGGAGTTCAAACGCATTCTTCCTGCCCTCCCAGGATATCAAGGAGAAGCCCACTTGTACAACAAATTAAATGGAAGATAGCAGCAGCATTCATATGACCTTTCTGACTTCAGAATGATGTTACAACCCCTATAATCAATCACATCATTAATTAAAAAACCTAGAAACAAGACTCCAAATACTTGTTGACAGAGAAAGTGTAGATAAATTTCACTGAAGACGAATCAGTACATATTCACCTGCTTCATGAACGCATCAAAGCACACATCCATACTGAAAGACTTACTACAAGGTCTATATTCTGGGTACGATCAGTCTAAATGTTCATGCCAATGACGCAAGAATGTCCTACAGCCCAAGGATTAATCATTTTTCATATCAGTCAAGAAAGTACTGCACCTAGATTAAGAGGCGATACTACAGAATCATCATCACTCGAAATCACAAAATAAAACCGCATAAAAGAGGATTATTTGAATAATAGAGGATTATTCGAATAATACTCCCTAACCGTATGAAAAGCTTGCACGGTATGCGTTCCACAGTCCGCTCCAAATTACCCTAAATTTTAATTGCCATCCTACTGCAAAACAAAGAGCATATAGGTAGTTTCCCTGTGATTTTATGATCAATGGACAATACTAGAGGCCTCAACAACTTAAAATCACAAAACAAATCACAAAACAAACCCGCCTAACAGAGGCCATATTATTCAAATAATACCCCTACAATAAATGATGACAAGCTTGCGCAGTATGCCTTCCACTGTCCGCTCTAAATTACCCAGAATTTTAAATGCCAACGTCCTTCTGCAGACCAAAGAAGGCATATTATTCAAATAAGACTCCCTACAATAAGTGATAAGCTTGCACAGTATGCCTTCCACTGTCGACTCCAAATTACCCAGAATTTTAAATGCCAACCTACTTCAGACCATTTTATTCAAATAATACTCCCTTCAATAAATGATGACAAGCTTGCACAGTATGCCTTCCACTAACCGCTCCAAATCACCCAGAATTTTAAATGTCAACCTACTTCTGCAAACCAAAGAGCAGAACACATGGTCGAACTACTCGACGAACCAATACCATATATAATGGATAAACATAATCCTATACACTACACTGTAAATCCATAAAAAATTCAAATAACTTACACATGGAAGTTCGAGAAAGTTAAAACCTAATCTGCAAAACAAAGAGCATAATATAGAGGCTTAACTACTCGATGAACCAGTGCCATAGATTAACATAACCTTACAAAATCCAATAAACTTCAGATAGCAGTAGATCTGTAACATAACACTTACCTAGAACCAAGTGGTCAGCCTACTCGATGAACCAGTGCCGTATAATGGGTAAAGGTATTCCAATACACTAGAACTATAATATCCAATAAACTTCAAATAAAAGTCCGAGCAAAATAGCACTACATCTGCAAACCAAAAAGCATAAAACATAACACTTATCTAAAACCATGTGATCGGCCTACACTAGAACTGCATTCATATATCATTACAAAATCTAAAACCATGTGATCGGCCTACACTAGAACTGCATTAATATATCATTACAAAATCCAATCTTACAGATAGAAGTTGTTCTTTCCCATTGCGAAAGGGTCTCCAATATTTTGGTGGAGAACCAAATTAAACAACACCACCTTTACAAAACTACCAGACCACCTTTACTACCAACTGCATTAATATATCATTACAAAATCCAATCTTACAGATGGAAGTTGTTCTTTCCCATCGCAAAAGGGTCTCCAATATTCTGGTGGAGAACCAGATTAAACAACACCACCTTTACAAAACTACCGCTACCAAAATTCCTCATCTAACAATGTAACTTTAGAAAAATCAAAATACCCAAAGATCAAACAAAAGAGCTAGGCTAAAAATATGCTCTTCTAATAGTTACCACACATACCTGTATACAAAAATAGAATTCATCGCCAAAGAACCCAAACAAGTGGAATCCGTCACTTCAAAGTTCAATACTAGCCTTGAGACGGGATATTAGGCAACGTTTAAAAGTTAAAATCGAAAAACAAGCACTGAATATTCCATTTCTACAAATACTATAAAACCGAAAAGAGGGCTAGCATTACCGAAATACAACTGCAGGCTGTCTACATGAAGCCAACGTATATTGAAATGGCCAATAGACACTATTTGGGCATCTGCACCAACACACCCCAACCCCAGTCTAGAGTTAACATTCACAAGCTCAACATCAGGTTGAATAAACAATATATCAAATATGGAAACATGTAAGTTCGGAGAAAGCAATTAAAAGCAGAAACGAAGGACAACGCCAGCACCAATGTAAGCAAAAAGCATATGGCCGTAGCCATCCGTGAAAACAGTGGACATTGAAATTACTGTTTTAGGACTTCCTCGAGCGTTTCACCTAGAAAGCCGTAAACCTTTTAACTATTTTACACAAAATTAGAACAAACAGAACACAGAAAATAAAATTAGAACCCAAAACCTGTGTGATAATAAGACTGGGTGCATTCGATAACCCATCCAAACAACAATCTGTCCACACTAATGCTTCAAGACTTCCTTTCGGTCGTTTCACCTGGCAAGAAAACCCTAAACCTCTAACGATTTTAGAGGCCTATTATACAAACAGAACACAGAAAATAAAATTGGAACCTAGAACCCTAAACCTCGAACGATTTTACAGGCCTATATACAAACAGAACACAAAATAAAATTGGAACCTAGAACCTGTGTGTGAGTAAGTCTGTCTGTGCCTTCCATAATCTACAGACAAACACCAATCCGCCGCCATAATCTACAGACAAACACCTAGGACCTGTGTGAGAGTAAGTCTCTCTCTGCCTTCCCTAACCTACAGACAAACACCAATCCGCCCCCTACATGCAAAAGAGGAAACTAAGAACCAGATCTTAGAAAATATAAGAAAGGGACGGCACCATAGCCCTCCTCCAGCCTACCACAACGAAAATGGGGCGTAAAGGAATGACTGTGAATGTGTGTAGGGAAATAATTTATAGGTGGATTAGAGTAAACGAAAGGCGAGGATGAAGCGGTGGAAGAAGATGAACGATAGCGATCAAAAGCTATCATGAGAAAGAAAAAGCAGCCAATAATAAAGATACTTACGATAATATGGCGTGCGTTAGATTCCTTCCACGACTGACTTCGTTGTGCTGAACAATGCATCTATGGTTGGCAAATTGGCATCTTATTTTATTTTTTTCTTCTTTCTTTTTTAATAAGATGTAAATTGGCATCTTATTTTATTATTATTATTATTTTTTTTTAATAGATGTTTTTTTTTTATGGCATTTTTTTTTATTCTTTTTTTCTTCATTTTTAATCGGTAATTTTATGACAATATGGTTTGCATTTGATTTTTTCCACTAGAAAGTTCTTTGGGTTGGACAGCGCATCTATCTATCCTCAGCGTTTCATCTTATTAGTTTTTTCTATTTTGCAGATGGAATGGATTATAGTAGTCGGAATCTACCGATATAACATTAATTCTAGTTAATATTATTTTGTTTTTATTTCGTTCTACACTGTGATTTGAAAATTATATTTTTATTTTTATTTCGTGGTCTTATTTGGCTTCTTCAGGCAAGAGGCTATAAGTATATAGTATCTTCGCTTGATGCCATTCATATATCGGAACTATTCGGAATTGGTTTAAACTAATGCTAACATTAGTTTAGCAATATGAAATGCTAGCAGAGTTTGGAAGTGTCAAAAAACTGAACTAATTTATAAGTGGTTGAAGTTGCCACTTATTGCCGCCCTTGCATGTTGCTTCGGTGTGTTGGCACCGATTACTTCATGTTGCTTAGGTGTCTACATGTTTCTTCGAACAACGGGTTTTGTTTCGGTTTCTCGCGCCCCACTAATCGAACCATAAGCGGTTCATTCTCCCAATCTTTACGATAAGCTCGAAAAGTCCCATATCATAGGCCTGAAAGGTCCCAGTTCACATGGAAAAGCTAATAAAAATGGCTATTCTATACGAAATATTGATTCTTAGAGAAAGAAGTGGAGCAAGCAAACACAAAGACAGAAGGGGGCCAGAATCTGACCTTCCTTCTTTTTTTGGGCAGAGATAACGTGGGCTCCACGATCACATGTATCTAGATCCATGGGACCAAGAAGGTACCGAACTGATAGTTTTTGGGAGCCTTGCTTCTAGACTGTTGCTTCCCAGTTAAGATTATGTAATCTCTACAGACCTTTCAAACTTTGAGTTTAATTTCCTTTCAACATCTTTGTTTGAGGTAAGAGCCTGAGAACAGCGGCATGTTGCAATAGATCGTGCCTTTACCAGGAGAGAAGAGCGACGACCCCTTCCAATCTGGCACTCAATCTTCTCCCTTTCAATCTTCTCACTACTTACCGAAACTGCGAAGCGGACCTTAATGAAATAACAACTGGCCTTCTCCTTACCGCAAACAAGTGTTATTGCGGTATAGGCAACTTTAGCTGCAGTAAGTAGGAACTTTGGCATAGCTATGTTAGAGATTTCATTGCGAGCGTTGAAGTCTTTTAATATATTATGCGGAACGTTTGGTGGAAAGAAAGCCTCATTATCCACTGGATAGGCTGAGTTACCGACTTCGGAACAGCTATTCAGGCAGCAAATTTGGTCTATAGCTTACGTGTGTGCTGCCATGTTGTAATGGTTTTCTCGAAGTGGACTGCAGCGGGGATACAATATGACTCGTCACTATCAAGTCTAGGGTTCGATACAAGAAAGTAGAATGCTTTCTTTATTCATATCAATGAGCGACAACGACCTTACCTATTTGTTTGGTCCTGAAAGGCCTCAAAGAGGGCATTGCAAGATTTGGCTAATGTTGAACTCCACGGGCTACCTACTCGAAGGAATACAAAAAGCATATTTGATCCAACTGCTCGAAGGGATGTTGCTCCACCAGTTTCGATTCAATAACATGGTCAGAGCCACTACCTCCCAACCCATCCCTACGTGCTTAAAATCTGAATGAGCAGTTTCAAAATCTGAATGAGCAGAGCCACTACCTCCTAACCCATCCCTGCATGCTTGAATTCTGAATGAGCAGTTTCAACCACTACCTCCCAACCATCCCTGCATGCTTGAAATTTAAAAGAGCAGTTTCAAGAAGTCTTGAATGATCTATTTGAAAAATTGAACCATGAGTTTGAGGAAGTCTACAATGATTATTGATCAGAGGGTGAAGGGTGCTGGTTCGCAGAGTCCGCTTCTCAGGATACTTCCGTACCACCATAATTTGACTGTTGTTGATCCCAAATTTCCAAGGTCGGTGAACCATCATAGGGAAAGCCTCCCTTCTCGTCGGGCCTCTCGTTGCTCGGAAAGGCCACCTGGTTCAGTTCTCTTTAACTAGGTAGCAACAACATATCGTGAACCTTCCACACCCGTTTCTAGTTCTTAGTCATACTACCATGTGGGTTGCATGCAAGCACGACATGCTTAACCACATTTATTTTGTTGTTAGTTGCTTTTATTAATTTATGTAGTTTTTAAATATATAATTTGTTATTTGTTTTTATGAATTTATATTTATGAATCCTAATTTATATGCAGTGATTGCTAAAAACAGGGGTCATTTTCCACCACTAATTAAAGTTGATCCACCATACTTTCAAGATCACTTTCACTCTGGAGTCAGTTTGCGATCCGCATTCCCCCTCGACCATGACCCTTTCTGTGAGCTTTCTCTAGATCTGCATGCCCCCTCGACCATGGGATAAGAAGTGGTGCATGTTCATGTGTTTAATCCTCTTCGGCTTTCTCAGCTAGCTGGTCTTAGGTTTTGGGTAGGACTTTATCTATTCCTTGGGGAATCTAAATGGAACTCAAATAGCAGTACAAGTTGCCCAAAAAAATCAAAACGTTTTGAGTCCCTTTGCCCTATTCTATCAAACTATGAGGTTGCTTTGCATTGTGCTATCAAACTATCGGTTGCCTGTGTGACCATTGGAAGCCCCAAACTTAGAAACTACTACAAAATTGTTTGTATAGTGCCTGTAAGTGCCTGAAACTACTTTTTTTATTCTTGCTGCTTGCTTAGGTGCTTGTCGTGTCGTGGTGGGTCGTCGTGGTGGGTTGATGTGTTCCATATCGTGGCAACTTGGGGGAACAAGAAATCATTTTAATGAAATAACAAACTTGTGTACCTTTTTCAAATCTTTTTATTCATGACAACAAGGATTTTTGTATTGAACAATTTTGTAATTTCTTTTAAAATTAATTCTACAGTTTTTTTCCATAGTTCTTTTCTCAAAGTTGTTCTAATTTCTTCCTGATTATACTTCGTCATATATGGGTTTCCATTATATAATTGCATGTTTGTTTTATATTTAATCTATAATGCATGTGAATGGTGTTCTGCCTTTTTATTATTTTAGCCAAAGAACTATAATTATGGCCTTTCTTGGTATGCAGGTGTGGGAAAATCATGTCTTCTGCTTTAGTTTACCGATAAACTCTTTTAGTGTGTTCACGACTTGCGTAGGGGTGTAAGTAGTTCCTTACCTCATGAGACAGAGGGGAAGGAAGAAGGTATAAGTCTTAATGATAGGAGATGATAGTGCTTTGCTTGCCGAGTTCAAGTCAAAGGATATAAGTAGTTCCTCATTTGAAAGGGTTCAAAGGTGACATTTTCATAGGCAAAGAGTATGATGTTAACTAAGCTAACTACTATGACTTCTCTTTTTTACTATTTCAAAGTCATTAATACATTGAGCAAGTTATAAGCTTGGGCATTACATCAGTTTTTAATATGACTTGTAAAACAACCTCATTCCCACTGATTTGTTATAACTCTATCATATTATTTCCCAAAGCTGGCATGTTAGCTATACGTCCTGTAATAATGTAACACGATCCTACTAATTACATGTCAACTACGGGCCTCTATCTACAAGGTTCAATTCTTGTCAACCTCGAGATTGCTTGGTTAGCTCTTCGTATTATTTATTCTTACGTCGATCACCTTGCAGCGTAATTCTAGATGTTCCATGTAGAACAATTATTTTATTAAGCTACTAGCAGTGTTCACTCATGCTAGATTTCATGTCAAAACCGAATCACTAATACTATGTAAGGTGAAACTCTAAGCTCAAGGATATAAGGATCATTCTAGCAAATACTAATCAAGATTGATGTACCATTGACTCGCCTACTAGGATGATTTACAGATAATATACCTATTTCTTAAAGTTCTACTACCAGGTGGCTAGAAAACAAATTAGTTGGTGCTTAACAGAGCCCATGTTGTAGCTAGACGTTATGGAAACAGCTCTTTTTAAGGTTATTCTTAACTCCACATACTGTCATACGTTTTATTTCTTTAAGTACCTCTGTTTACGCACTTGGTAAGTGTATTAGCTATCCAGGATTAGGCAGTCCATTGAATTAGTTGTGAAGGTTCATTTCCCCCCTCGGTTCTTCTTCCTCTTGGTCAGAGGCTGCGACATCTACATATGCATCTACACACTCAGCAAATCGCACTCCCATCCATCCAGTGCTTAATTTGACTTTTAGGGAACTAAGCCTATATTAGATAGACTCTCTAGTCGTAACTGTCATCCCTTGCCCAAAGGTCAGGGTATGCCCAAAGGTCGAGGTATGGACGGATTGACAGATGGATCGACCTTGTCTCGACATGTTCATTCATAGATAATACCAGTTGCCTTCTTGATATTCTATAATTATTTAATATTTGTCTCTTATGCAACATAGTGAGAGCAGTCACATTTATGTTTTTCAAACTACATTCTTTGATAGAAGGACTTTTGGTTCCTTTCTTAACACTCTCATATGTGTAGAAAACCTTGTTATTAATAGTTAAGAAATTTAGACTATAGAGGTAAAGGGAGGTGGTAGTTGCACCAATTCTTCAACAAATTCATCATTGATATTAATTTATCCCTATCCAACAAAAATATATCTTCATATATAAGCTTCATAGTATATGACAAATCACTTACCATTTGGAGGAAGCAATGCTGATAGGCAATTCTTTCTATGCTACTTCTTCCATCATGTTGCTCGCCACTACTGTCATCATGTTGCTCGCTACTTTTGTCATCATGTTTCTCGTTTAGTCAACAACAAGTATGAACCTGCAAGTATAAAAGCTAGCTAGCTATCAAAGATTTGCACGATCTAATAAACATTTTCACACTGTGATTGGTCTTAACAGATTTTCACCTTGCAGTGGAACAAACATCAAACATCAGAATGAAACCTCCATATGCTTATTACTGATCTGTAAATTGTACATTTATGCAATCTTATCTTCATATTCATGTTTAACAGCTTAGGGCAGGGACTAGCTGTCGCGCATCCCCTCTTGTTTTATTTTATTTTAAGCCATAGTAATGTATTTTTTTTAGCCATGGTGAATTTGTAATTTTTTGGACTAATTTAGGGATGTGCAGAATCAACTTTCATGAGTACCTTATAACACCAAGAGTATAGCTAGAAATTTGCAAGCGATATATACCAGATCTTATGATTTAACAACTTATAACACCAAGAGGATAGCTAAAAACTTGCAAGCCAAATATATCGGCTCTTATGATTTAGCAAGCACTGAGACTCATGGATAAAGGGAGTTTACTCCTAGAACCAAGATCATAATAGGTAATATTCCATTTTCTTGATATGGTCAAAGTGGACTGAATATGCTCATGGTATTTATTGTAGTATTTTCCTTCATTTTTCATAGGAAAATAATAAAATAAGTTTCTAAAGAGTACATCAAGCCTATAAAAAGGGATAGGAGTTGGGCATTAGGATCATCGGTAGTTTGTCTATCTTATTATGTTTTGTTGAGAACTTAGTGAAGCCACTTCTAGGTTGATCTTGGGATGAAAACCTCGCGGTGACATTTGTGTGGTGGATCCATCCAAGATTCACAAGTGGGCTTCAGTGTCTTAGATGTGTCATTATTGAGCAGTCGTGCATGCCATTTGTAGGAATTCCAATCTTATTGTATGGGCATGTGTTATTTTCAGCAAATAGTATAAATAAAGGGTTATATTTCTTTTAGACCCCTTGTGCTCTATTCTTGGTTTGTCAATGTTTCATTTAGAACACTAAAATATTCTAGATGTGTTGATTATTTAGTGATTTGGGATCTTGAATGTCAAGAGCAATGGCTTTTGACAAGAGTTCAAGAACTGTGTTATATTTAGCAATATTATTAGTTGTTTGACCCAAATAAATACCTTGAGGATCAATCAACTCACCATGAGGGTCATAAATAGCCCATGTCGTGGATGATAAATTTTGGGTACTACGACAAGCACCACCAGCGAAACTGACATAAGGAGTCATAGACATCTGCAAAGTAGGTGAAGACATAATAAGCAGGAAAGCTGCTTGAAAAAAGACACCGAACCAAACTGCACAAAAATTAATAACACACTTATGTACATAAGTAATCATGCGAGATGACTCATGCATAATACTTTTTGAGGTACATCCCATTGTGGGGCTTGCTCAAAGGGTTACCTTCATAATCAATTAGCTCATAGGCTCCTTTTTGTAATACACGCTTGACAATATAAGGTCCATGCCACATAGGTTCAAATTTTCCTGCCCCTAGCTTATCGTTAGCTTGGTCATATAGCAAGACCAAATCTCCCTCAGAAAAAGCATGAGGAGAGATCGACTAATCAAAATGGGATTTAACTTGCTTTTTCTGTGCTTCAATGACTAAAGCAGCAAGACGACGGGTTTCATCTAGTCGTTCCAAATATAGGAGACGCTCTTCATGAGGTGAGGTTTCATGGAGTAATTTGACAGCCAATTTGAGTGAGGGAATTTCACATTCAATCGATAGGGTAGCTTCCAGACCATAGACAATTTGAAAAGGTGTGAATCCAGTTGCGTCTTTAGTCAAAGTTCAGTAGGCCCAAAGAGCTGAAAAAAACATGAGATGCCAATTGGATTTGTGTGTCCCAATGGTGTACTAAAGCATAGTAACTAAAACTTTGTTTACCTCTTGAACTTGGCCATCGGCCTGAGGGTAATACGGAGTTGAGTTGTCTTGATGCAACCCCAATTTAGAAGTTAGCTCATCCATCATATAATTGCCAAAATGGGAGCCATGGTCAGTGACAATGGCTCGAGGCACTCCAAACCTAGAAATCACATGGTTGAAGAGAAATTGCGACGTTGTTTTATCGTCAGCTGAATACGTAGGCATCACTTTGGCCCATTTTGTGAAGTAGTCCATGACAATGATAATATAACCATGCCCCTTGGCCGAATGAGGGTTACATGCCATAAAATCAATGTCCCATTTGGCAAAGGCACCAATGGTAATAACGGGGTGAAGGAGAGTGGGCGGGGTGTGCAATTTTCGTTGATAAATCTGGCACTCATGGCATTTGCGAACGACAAGAATGCAATCTTTAAAGATAGAGGGCCAGAAATAGCCAGCGCGGAGGATCTTTTGAGTAGTGGCGTAGCTAGACAAATGACCACCACATGCATCAGAATGGTAGTCATTTAAGACTCTTTCAGCCTCATTGAGAGTTAAACATCGACGAAGAATCAAATCAACACCAACGCGGTACAAAGTATCCCCAATGATGCGGTAAGGTTGGGATTGATGCCGAATGCGTCGGCGATCATCCTTGGACAACATAGACCGGAAGGTAGAGGTTTGGAGATACATGATGATATCACCATACCAAGGATCGAGAGTGCTAATCCAAAAGAGAGTCTCATCGAGTAATTGCTCATCAGCACCAGTTGGAAGAGAAGTAGAGGGAAAAGAGCAAATCAACTCAGCAAATACAAGTGATTTCTTCGATTTGGTAGTAGTGAATACCAAATTGAATTCCTAGAGGATGACAATCCACTTGGAATATTTTCCCCCAAGCAACTAACGATTCATAATATAAGTCATGGGGTTGCAATCATAAATCACGGTTGTAGTGAGGAGCAGAATATAATGCCGAAAGCATTCAACAACCTGTACAACAGCTAAAGCCAATTTCTCCACATGAGCATAATGGGTCTTAGTATCAAGGAGATTGTGGCTAAGGTAAAAAATGACATGTTCATGACCTTCGTCATCATCTTGCGCCAAGACCATAGCAATATTGCTAGAAGCTGCAGCTAGATAGAGGAAATAATCACGATGATAGTTTGGAGGGTGCAACAAAGGAGCATTAATGAGGACAACTTTCAAGCCATCAAAATACTTTTGGGTAGTCTCATCCCAATGAAATGGAGTTCCTTTCTTAAGTAATCAGGTAAACCCTGAAGCTAGCTCAACATAGTTAGGCTCAAAGCAACAAATGAAATTCGCTTTCCCTTGCAGACTCTGTAATTGACACAACGAAAAGGGAGGGGGTAGATTAACAATAACCTTGACTTTAAGAGGATCAAGACAAATACCATCCTTCGAAACGATAAAACCGAGAAGTCGTCCGGACTCAATGTTGAAGACACACTTATGCAGATTAAGCCGAATGTCATAATGTCTACAATGAAGAAATATTTGTTGAAGGTGATTGGGATGGTCACAACGCTTACGTGAATGAGCAGGAATATCATCCAAATAAGGCTGAATAACGTTTTTAATGTCATGAAAAGCATAAGACATCGCTCGTTGGAAAGTATCCCCATCATTCTTAAGGCCAAAAGGGATCTTTTTATATGAAAAATTCCCCCATGGACAGATAAAGGCGGTCTTGTGTTGATCATCTGGTGCAATGTTTATCTGGTTATAACCAAAAAAACCATCCATAAAGGAGAAATCTCACTCCTGACACATTCATCTATAGTTTGGTCTATAAACACAGACCCAAATGGTGCCTTATTTATTAGTCACCGGTATGATATTGTACACCCAATCTGTCAGAGGGATAGGATAAATAAATCCATCTTTAAGAAGTTTTTCAACCTCTCCCTTGATGGCAACTGCTTTTCTAGGGTGCATAGGACAAAGTCGTTGACGAACGAGCTTCGCGTTGAGATAAGTCAGAATTTCGTGCACGACTATACCTGCGTCAATGCTGGGTATTTCTTCATACAAACATGCAAAAACATCTCGAAACTCTTGAAAAAGATGAGTATAAAGCTTGATCTCATCAGGAGAACAAGTTACCCCAATATGAACATTTTCAACAATACTAGGATTAACAAAAATGTCAATGGGCATTGTTTAGGTAATATTACCCATGTTCCCTTCCGACTAGACTTCATGGGTCATGATAGGCATCTGAAGTGGTTGGGTCGGGAAACGAGAAGCGAACTCCTCAAGATAGGAAGACATGACTTCTGAGCCTGGTAATAATGAGGAACGATGACGAGTATCATTCCAAGGTGCTTCCTCAAGAGACATAATTTCCATTATACTTTCGTCAATAGGAAACATTTCAATTAAGGGATCAGAAGAATCTAAAGAACCAAGCCAAGGAGATTGAGAATACGTGTCAAGAGACGTACCCAAAGCAGTGTGATCAGTAGATACCGAGGCCGAAGCCGAAACAATCTCCCCATTATTAATCTTGCCAGAGCTTAACGACATGACATCACCCCAGGAATCAACTTGATCAAGAGGAAGAATGACACAAGGATCAGACTTAATCGAGATCATGTTGACCGAGGCAACATGCGAAGGTGGGAGCGGAAAAATACCCAATAAGGCGGGATCTTTGAAAAGTCCAGCCCCTACACTCTCATATGGAGCACCGATATGCTTCACATAAGGAACATTACCATCCGAGGAGGAAGAGGCAAAGAAAGACAATTAGTCAACCGTGACAATTTTCCCTTGATGAGGAAAACGAAGCATGCAGAAAAGAGAGGAGGCTACAACATGCATAGCATGGGTCCAACTCCACTCGAGTAGAAGATTATAGTTAATATTTGCATCAACAATTTCTACTTTGACATTAACTGTCTTACCTTCCAAGGTAATAGCAAGATTAGGAAGGACATTGAATGGTCAAGAATCGCGTCCATCAAAGGCTTCTAACGTGTTAGGTGACTAGTTTAGGGTAGGAGAACTGGTTTCCTTCCAACAAGACACAGACATGATATAGGTAGAAGCACCTTTGTCAATGACGGTCCTGTGAATCACCTTTTCATTAATGATTACCTGAATAAGAAAGGAAATTTGATGGGGTAAGCATGGAACATGGTTTTCTAGATCAAAGCAAATGAGGTTTGAATTAGATGGAACAACACCTCCAATGGCCGACAGTAATGCTTTCCGCTGAGAGGGAAAACTTTGAAGGACCTCGAGAGCATACATAACTGATGGCACTTGAGCCAAATCCTCAACAATATTGTAGTGTTGAGTGGCTCGAGCGTTTGGATTATACGAGGAATTTTGCAGCACACCCCGAGAGGGTGTTCGAACAACAAAATCAGGATTAGGTCGCTCTATATGGAGAGGACCGAAGGTTTACAGGACAGAGGAGGAAGGGGTACTTTCACTCTCTTTCCCTGTCATCGAGGTTTGATAATATTTAGATATGGTAGCCACATTTATAGGTGTGTTCATCATAAACACTTGGAAACCTCATGGAGCGTAAGATTGAGGTTGGTCTACCATTTGGGTCTGCTGTGATGGAAAGGGTTATTTTAAGATAGTCGGGGTCCCTTTTAGCGAGCGACTAACTTCATATCGTCATGGGCAATCTTTAGTGTAATGATCCTCCTCACAAATGAGGCACAGATACTTCGACTTTCTTTGGGAAGCCAGTAGTAGAAGACTTAGGAGGGTCTTGTTTTGGGGCATCAGGTTTGGCCTTGCCTTTGCCCTTCTTTTTACCCTTAGAGGTTTTGTCAGTTGCAGTAGACTAGACAACGTGAACCTCAGAGGTTTTACCAGGACCAGGTGAATTTCGAGAGGGATCATTAGAACTAGTGTTTGAGACCGATTTCTGCTTTGAAGAAGATTTCGCGGGAGTCTGAGACATGGAACCAATCACTCCATCAAAAGGTGGTGTAGCTGAAGACTTCGATGCTGTCAGATCAGATAATGGCCTTGGAGCATCGGGTAACATCTCAGATAATGTGCCAGATTGTGAGTAGACTAGGTCTAAATACTGGGCACAAGTGATGGCTTGCTCCTCAGTAATACACCCACCAATATCTATGTCCCTACCAATTGGGTTGACGAATGATTTGGTGAACCATTATGTCAGCAACTGATCAACAATTTCAAACTTGATCAACCGACGTCGATGTCTCCATTCATGGATACGATCGGAGATATGGGTCATGGTGCCTTGCTCAAGGGACATAAGCAGATAAGTGTCAGTTTCATAGCGAACTGGTAGCTGGAAATGAGTGAGGAAAGCCATAGCGAGAGTGTTGAAATCATTGTAGGTACCCCGAGGCAATTCGGTGTACCATTTTGCTGCAACCCCTGTGAGAGTTATTTGAAAAGGTTAGAGATGGATAGAATCATTGATGTACAAATTGGAGGAGAACCAGAGGTGATATGTCATCACGTGGGCTTGTGGATCGTCCTTCATTTTTCCCTCAAATTTTGGGTAGTCACTCGAAACTTTCATTGGAACTAGAGGCCAATAAGGTGAATGAAGGGTAAAATCATTGGTGAGCCTTGAAACATCCGGGAGTTCCAATGGGCCATGAATGACAATTGCGTATTAAAAGGCATTTGGGGCCTTTGAGTAGACCCCGAATTGTAGAACCCATCCTTGTTGGGAAGGATTTTTCCCCCACAGCGGAGGATTTTGTCCATATGGAATTTGATTTTTCCCCCAGTGTAGGTTACCTTGCCCGTAGGGAAGATTCTACCTTGGGTAGACTTGATATTGTCCTGCCATAGGTTGTTGATAGGCATATGGGTTAAAAGGTTGTTGAGCTTGTTGACCTTGGACGTAAGGTTTTTAAAACTGTTGACCTTGGACATAAGGATTTTGAACCTACTGCCCCTGGACATAAGGATTTTGAACCTACTGCCCCTGGACATAAGGATTTTGAACCTGCTGCTGTAGGGGTTGACCTTGATCGTGCAAAGGTTGACCTTGGTATGAACGGGCTAACCTTGTTGAAAAGCATAGATGGCCTGCTATTGCAAAGGTTGGCTTTGCTTCTGTGAAGGCTGACCTTGTGGCTGTTGTAAAGGTTGTCCTTGCAAGGATGAAGGTTAGGAGGATTTTTGAACAAATTGTGTCTACGACTGCAAAGGTTGTTGCGATTGTTGCAAAGGTCCCCCTTGCGGTTGTAGAAGTTGTCCTTGCTGTTGCAATGCTTTCCCTTGTTGCTATGAAGGTTTCCCTTCTTTCTACAGAGGTAGCTGGATAGTTCCCAAATTGAATCTGGCCATATCCATCAGGCACAGTGGATTGGCCAGGTTGAACATAAGGTCCAGCTTGAGGAATGTAAGGCAAGGTAACCAAGGCTTGTGAACCATATGGAACATAAGCTTGTTGAAACGGAACCTGAGCCATGTATGGTTGCTGGTATTGGACATTACTTGACTCGGATGGATCAACGGGGTTGGGAATAATGTCATAAAAAGGTTGATTCATTCCAACCACGTAAGTTTGTGATCCACTCACATTGGTTTGTCCTGACATCATGGAGATATTCGGATATTGTCCCCTAGGTGGTGGCACAGTCTATCCACTCACTGGAGGGGTAGAAGAACTTACTGAGACCTGACCTAAGACCATCGGTTGAACAGGAAGAGTTGGTTAAAATGACAAAACAAGTTGAGATGGAATGGTAGGTTGAATCGGAACTGAAGTGACTGTAGTTTGTACAATTGGTCAAGAGGTCGTGTTCTGAATGAACGGACCTGATGTAGGCATGGTGCCAAAAGACCAGATATGATTCTGATACAACAACGAGGCACTAGGAGTGCCCGAAACCAACTGCGCCAGAGAGGTATAACCATGCTGAAATAAGGGTTCACTAAACTCAGGATAAACGCTAGACGAGATGCTTCCTATATAAGGGAAACCTTCCGGAGAGAACTCATATTCTTGCTCATCACCCACTTGAGGAGTGTGAGTAGCAGAAACTTTCGATTGACTCGGAGAGGATAATGGAATTTCGCCTTCTGATTCCATAGAAAAGAACCGATGACAAGCCGAAGATGAACAAGGAGACAACTCCAATGGAACACCAGGTTGATTGTACTGACTATAAGGATGTTGTGGAGATACCACAAAAGGGTCTGAAACCATTCCTTGTAGACTATCAAAAGTCTACAGAATCTCGGGACTCTGGATAGGATTATCAGGGGATTTTGGGCCAGATTCGTAAGGTGACCTAGTATTTGATGTAGACGTACGAGAAGACAAAGCTTGAATACTCAGAACATTTCCAAGTTCAACACCTTGATCCTCAAGCAACTACGGAAGTTCAGGGAAAGTTTCTCTGGATGACCTTCCATATGGAGGAGAGGAATGAGGAACGAGGCAAACCTGATGGTTTAGCCACGATGACTTTGTCTCAAACAAAAGAGAAGAGATATTGATTGAAGGCTTTTAAAATATATTATTGATATACTCACAATGTGTTCCAGAATAAAACTATCACGAATGTGATGTGATCGTGGGCAAAAAAAATTTAAGATGCTGAAACAGACTGATGTTTTTTCATATTTTAAGAGTCGAGAAAAAGGCAAAGATGAATCTAGTTACTTTTGGTTTGAATGAACTCGAAAGGACAAGTGCTCGATGTTCTTTTAAATTTAAAGAGTCAAAAAGACCAAAATGACTGCTTAGGATAATCTAGGCAAAAGGGATTACCAGGTAACTGTGAATTGTAGAATACCTCCCGGCAAACCAAAAAGTACGAGCAGGCAATCTCCCGAATGTTGTGTTCGGTGTATCAGATTTACAAGGCGGCAGACTCGACTTCCTGTAGATAAAGGATTGTAAACCTAATGGGGTCTCCCTTTATATACACGATGGTACGAGGAGCACAAGTCCATACTAGCATTGTTTAATGCCAAAGCGAATGACAATTGCTAGGTTTAAAGACGTTGGAACACGTCTCTAGCCTAGACCTCTAAATGTGAGCATTTAGTTTCAAATGTGCCTCGGGTTAATTGAACATATTTTAAAGGTTGATCTTGAAATTAAGTCTCAGTTTTTAGGCCCTATCGATGTCACTTGAAAAACTCTTATGTGCAACTATATGAGACAAAACCATTTCTATTTGATGAATGCTTACACTAATTGAGAGAAGAGAAAACAATCAATACAACAAACAAGCATTCGAAAGTAAGATGACTCTTCACTACTTTGCTTTTCAAAACAAAATAATTAAAATTCTTTCCACTTCCTACTCTTCCTATCAGATGCACTTCAACTAGTCCTTTTAACAGTAAAAGAAGTTCATTTCATTTCAAATTCTCGTGATGATGTAATTCTAGTTTTAAATGATGCTACTCAATGCAACATATCAATTAAACAAACTAGAATGATGTATTTTCTTCAATGGAATGCTAAAATGGATCTTTCACATAAACATTTCAATGAACATTTCCAAACACCCAAACATCAATCAAATGCAAAGCATGATAAAAAAAACTCCTTTCAAACCAAATGCAAAGATTCAACTGAAAAAAACCAAGCATTGTGATCTATGCTCAGAAAAGAGAAGTTCAACAAGAGAAGAGTAAACAAAACTTTTCACTTGTACAACTGAAACCAAAGCAAGATAGATGCAAGGACTAAAAAACGAAATGCATGAAGCAGTAAACCAACAACTTGACTTGGTGAGCAAACAAACAAATGATTGGACAATGACCTAGATGCTCTAGGAGCACAAACCATCCTAAAACTCAAAAAATCAAGTAAGGCAATCTCAAACCAATCAAGCAAATAAATCAAGCTAATAAAGCATTCTCGCCAAGGAGAATAAAGACAAACAAGCTAAGAAACATAATCTACAAGGACAAGACACACTGGCAATGATTTAAGAGAAACCTTGATTTTAACCTACAGGCATCGACGCAACTGTCTAACTAGCAACAAGCATCATAAGGGGTTGTGGCATCACTGTTCAAGAGGAACTTGTGCTAGTGCTCGCTGCTATTAGAAAATTAACAGCATTGATCAAGGGATTCAAAGAAAAAGAAAATTTTCCACAAACCGAAACTAGACCTGTCACTCTAAATTCAAGAATCAAAGTAGTAGATGACGTGAAGTACATATTACAAAAGAGAAAGGGTGAATCGAGAAAAGTTGTCACAAATCATGAAATGAAAAACAATCCAAAGAGAGGGATGGCTCCCCAGTGGAGCCGCCAATTTTTGGAGTAGGAAGATTCTCTCTGCGGAAAGAGACAATCCCTATAGCCCAGGGGAGAGGGTCTAGCCCTGAACAAGACAATCTAACATAAGTCCCCTTAGATTGAGAATGAATAAGATCCTACCTCTTGTATCGATAATCCTTGTTTGATGAACTCCTTGTGTCTTTGCTCCAGCAATCAACTCCTTAATGTCAATCAAGCACCTGAAACAAATAGACAAGAAATCAAAGCACACATGATAGCATACACTATATTCAATCTACTTAAGAGGCTAAGGAGTCTTAAGCTACCAAATAGCATATACAATTGATATAGGAAACAAAATATCAGTTGTATTAATATGACAAAAAGGAAAGTACAACCTTCGCCTTAGCTTTCCAGGTTTCCTTTGATGTGTCTGGATTCCAGCACCACTATTAGCATCTCATGATTCACCTCAAAAAAATGGAAGTTAAAGGCTTCTTCCTCTTTGCTTCAAACCAAACAAACTACAAGCTTATTCTCCCTCACAAACACAAACTAGAAGGCTAAGGCTCTCAAGAGTTGTTTTGGCTATTAAGATTTTGCAGATTAGTCCAGCCCTTTCATTAGCTAGTTGAGGTTGGAAAAGGAGGAGTTTATACATGGATCCTCTTATGGTAGGAGAGGCCTTATCCGTTTTGGTTTGTTCCATTTTAATAGGGGAAAGGATCCCAAACAGTCTCTCTTGGCTCTATCTCACCTAACCATTTACCAGACTTCTGTTCATAGAGCTTCTAGACCTAGAAGCTTCGACTCCATTTTTAAAAAATTCCAAAAGAGAGTCGGCACGGGTCATGAATGGATTACCAGCGTTGTTTGGCACTAGACCCAATGTTAGACTCTGCAAATCAGCACAGGGAAGAAACTGAGTGATAGCGTTGATCATGAAAACTAAGTTTGAAGGAATATTCTTGGGAAATGATGTAAGAAGGAAATGTTCTAAAGATGAAGAGTGATGTAAGGACATGTTCTTAATGACAGGAAAACACATGAGTGTCAGTATAGAGGTCCACCAGGATCAAGGAACGGGGAGTATAGGGACAGTGACAAAATGTTGTGTAACACTAGGAGGCACTCAAATTCCTCACGGTGTAGGCGGAGAAATCCAATGGCATCCACATTGATTGGTGTTTTTTGATGTGTTCTATGAGTCCCACATTCATGATTGGAATATGGCATGGGATGATTGGTTGAAGAGAGACTTGGCTCAACCAATCTATGGTTGGGTGGAATGTGGTAGTGACATCACCGATTGGTTCATTTCATTGATTAATGAGAAGTTCATTCCATTGATTTTCATGTGTAAATGTATCGATGTATATATGGATTTTGATGGCTGATATGTTTATTGTAATTATGTTCCTATTATGTTGGTTATATGTTCATTTTATGGCAGCGACTATATTTTTCTCTCAACATGTTTTTACTTGTATTTGAATGGATATTGTATCTATGACCTAATAACTGATAAGGCAACAAATGACATGAGGAAACAATGGTTCATGGTGATTCTTAGGTAAGTAAGAGATCCCTACACTTAACTCTGTTGTTTACACCTATAGGTTACATGTCGACGATATGTTTGATGAAATGCTTGTCATGGCCAGTAGGGGTCTAGTTAAGGCCTTGATCAACTATTTACTTTTGCATCATTGTTTACCTATACTTTACTTAATTATGAGCTTTCATTCCATTATGGGCAGTGGTTTGGGCTTTGGGCCTGAAAAAAGTGCTTAAATCCTAGATTCCCTGGCACAAAATTGGCAAGTTTCGTCCATAGTCGTTGGCATGCAGGCCTATGAGAGTGACTTTAGGTCTCTGGTCACTCCCTTGCCCATAGCATGAGAGAAACTAAGCCTTAAATTGTCCAGAACAATAGTGGGACCTAGGGACAGGTTGTCTAAGTGGCTGACTTGTCTCCTGAGGGTTCTGTTGATGGTGTTAGATGGTTGTATGTGATGTTTCCTTGATTCCACTTCCTGAAGGTCACCTAGGAGGTTGAATCTGATCATAGTAGCCTCTCGTCTCATGTTTACCCCAGTTGGCATGGTAACTTGGGTGGATGTGTGAGGAGGGTGTTATAGAGTGGTATCAGAGCGTGGTTCAATTCTTGGACTGGATGGGTTGAATGTGTTAGTCATGCATGCATGTTAGTTGGATGTGTGCCTCTTATACTTATATACTTGTTACATTTGTTTGATGATGGATTAGGGTTGTACTATGGTTATCATGGAGAATTTGATGTTGATTTCACAAAGAATAATTGACATGGGTATGTGAATAATTATATATGGTTATTTGTCACTTACATGTTGATCTTATGTTTCCTACTTACATCCTTGTATGTTAGGTTACATCCTTGAGTGTTTTGATTACATGTATCAGTCTTGTAGGTAGATTGCAAGAAAGGATCAATTATGTTCGACTACATGTGGTTATGTGAATTTGTAGTTGGTTAGGCATTGCTTATGCATATTTTCGGTTGCATGTAGTAATGTGTACAATGGAATAAAGGTTCTTGTCATGCATGAGTTCATAGCATGCACTATTAATATGGCCTTGCATCGATGACTAGATCCTAGTTAGAGTGATTTTTATGTGTTGATACATTTATTGTGTATGTCTATACGTTGTTATGATTATGTTATACATGTATCACGTTGATTTGGTGATCTTGCAGACAAGGTATCCTCCCTAAGTTATACTAAGGTGCGTCAATTTATTGTGATTTGGTTTATCTGACATATTATGCATTGCAGGAAGAAAGAGATCAAATGGCTAGCAAGATGATTGACTAGAAAGACTCTCCTTATGAATCCAAAGAGTAGTATGGTGTTGGGAATCCTTCCGATTTGGCAGTTACGCTGAGGAGCTTGAAGGAAGAGATAAGGAGTTGTAAGGTAGATAATGATCAGATCATACAAGCACAAGAGAAGTAAGTAGAGGTTAATGCTATACTCCTTTAGAGTTTGTCAAAATTACATCGATAAGGGTCACTTCAGATCAGCCATGCACATGAGGATGGGACTAATGGAACATATGGCAGTAGATATCCTGATAGACACAGGTCGAATATATCTGACACGGTGAGAGATGGCAAGTTGTTGGACACTTCGGAAAGGAAGGGCGATGAGTATAGGTATTATTCTAGTTCTGCTTCAGATAGACATCATGATCATCGTCGCTATCATCCTTACAGGAGGAATGATAGGGGGTACTTGCTGGATGAGTTCAAGAAAGAAAAACCACCTACTTTTGACAGAGATGTGAAGAAGTCGAAAGATGCAGAGGCTTGGATATTTGGTATGAACAAATTCGTTGAGCTACATGAGTACACATATAACATGAAGGTCTGGATAACTATCTTTAGCTTGAAAGGTAAAGCAGACATCTGGTAGGAAGATGTTAAGCAGGTTAGAGACATCAAGATAGATGAATTGAGTTGGCGGGAATTCAAGAGGCTTTTCAGGAAGAAGTAATTGTCAGAAAGGTACTACAACAACAAGGCTAAAGAGTTCTATGAGTTAAAGATGGGGTCAATGATAGACGAAGAGAATAAGACCAAGTTTCTTGAGTTATTGAGTTATGTACCATATCTTACTGATGAGAAGGATAAAGTTCAGAGATCTGTTAGTAGTTTTCCATTAAAATTTAGAGATCAAATTGAGTATGATAAGCCTCGGTCACTTGAGGAAGTTGTTGGGAAACAGAAACATTGCTATGAGCAATCAAAGCATAAGAATGAATCTCAACATGGATGGAAAGGAAAAGACAAAGGTAGAGGTAAATGGTAACCTAAGAGGACAAGGCCTCACTTGCAGATGGGAAAGAAAATGTGGCACCGCAAAAGAGATTTAATGCAATTAGACATGGACATGGGCCACAGTAGCAACATCAACATAGAGGTGAGGGCACTGATCGGTTAAAGTGTTGGACATGTGGTGAGGAGCACCTTAGGAAAGAGTGTCTGCAACATCAGGGTGTAAGACCTAAGATATACAATGCACATGAGGCGCACACTGTTGGGGATGTTGGTCAGAGTATTCCATGTATCTATGCAACAATGGATAGTGGGCAAGCAGAACACCATGCATATATCATTGAGATGGATGATAAGATTTGTGATCAAGTTTTTTCTATTTTGATTGACCCTGGATCTAATTATATATATGTTAGTCCTGACTTGGTGGATAAGTGTGGTTTGGATAAGAAGTTGCATACAAAGTCTTGGTTAGTGCAGTTGGCTACAGGTACGAAGAAACGAGTTCATCATTGGGTAAGATCTTGCGCATTTGAGTTGAATGGTATTCCTATAGCAACACATTTGAATGTATTACCGTTGGATTAATACAATTTTTTATTGGGCATGGATTGGTTGTATCTACATAGAACCAAAGTTGACTACTATGACAAATCTATTGAGTGTGTCAATGACAATGGAGAACCAAGAGGCTTGCAAGGTAAGAATAAAGCCACATCAATTATCATGGTGATAGCTATGCAAGCAAAGCGTAGCTACCGGAAAGGGTGCAAGCTATTTGGTAGTACACATTTCTAGTGATAAGGGTAAGGAGGCTGAGGATGCAGATGTGTTGAAAAGGTACCCAATGTTGCAACAGTTTTGGGATGTATTCCCTCAGGACATTACATAGTTGCCACCTCACAGGGAGGTAAACTTTTCGATTGAGTTAGTGCCAGGGATAACTCCAACATCGAAATCACCTTACAAGATGAGCACACTTGAGTTGGTTGAGTTGAAGGAAATGTTTGACAAGGGATACATTAGGTCAAGTGTATCACCTTGGGGCGCACCGGTCTTGTTTGTGAGGAAGAAAGATGGATCTCTCAGATTATGCATTGATTATAAGCAGTTGAACAAAGTGACTATCAAGAACAAATATCCTTTTCCAAGGATTAATGACTTGTTCGATCAGCGGAAGGGAGCAGCAGTGTTCTTGAAGATTGACTTGAGATTCGGATACCATCATGTACATAACAAAGAGGAAGACATTTACAAGACCTCATTCAGGACCAGGTATGGGAATTATGAGTTTGTTGTTGTTCCATTTGGCTTGACAAATGCTCTAGCTACATTCATGTGTTTTATGAATAGTGTGTTGTGTCCATATTTGGATAAGTTTGTTATTGTGTTCATTGATGATATATTGGTATATTATAAAAATGAGGAAGAGCATGTCGAGCACTTAGCAACAGTATTGAGGTTGATGAGAGAGAATTAGTTGTATGCTAAGCTCAAAAAATGCAGCTTCTTTCAAACTGAGGTACACTGCTTACGACATGTTGTATCCAAGGAGGTCATCGCAGTAGATCCAGAGAAGATAAGGGCCATCATGGAGTGGGTAGCTCCTAAGAGTGTGGATGAGGTGAGATTTTTAATGGGTCTAGCAGGCTATTACAGGAGGTTCATCAGGAAGTTCTCACAGATTTCTTATCCCATTACATCATTGCAGAAGAAAGGTAAGAAGTTCGAATGGACCGAAGAGTGTGAGGCTAGATTTGAGCAGCATAAGCAGTTGCTGACACATGCACCAATACTACAAATTACAAATTTGGACAAAGAGTTTGTAGTATGTACATATGCTTGCAAGAGAGGGCTTGGTGGAGTCCTTATGTAGGATGGGCAAGTGGTATGTTATGAGTCCCGGAAACTAAACGAGCACGAGCAGGACTATCCCACATATGATCTTGAGTTATCAACGATTATACATGCACTGAAGTTGTGGAGACATTATCTTCTTGGCAGGCAGTTTGTGCATATGAGTGATCACATTGGATTGAGGTATTTGTTTGACCAGTCGAATCTGAATGCCAAGTAGGCTAGATGGTTGGCCATGATCAACGAGTTTGACTTCGAGATCAAGTACATCAAGGGTAAAGAGAACATGGTGGCAGACCCTCTTAGCAGACGGGTATAGGTACATCACTTGGTAGCTATGAGCTCCTATGGGACAGACTTATAGGATAGGATCTTGTAGGCAGGACAACAGGATGTCAGGTATATGGAGATTATGATCAGGTGCAACAGGGTGATAGTACATGTACATGTACATGTGTAGGTATAGGTACATGTACAAATGCATGTGCAGGTACAAGTACATGTAGTGGTACATGTACAGGTGGCAGTACAGGTACAGGTGCAGGTGTAGGTGCATAGGGCATGGACTATTGTTTTACAATAGAGGGATTGGTCAGGTTCCGAGATAGGATATATGTGTCGGATAATAGTGAACTCGAGAAGATGATCTTGAGGTAATTTCATGCGAAACCTTATTCGGGTCACCCAAGTTATCAGAAGACACTCACAGCGGTGAAGAGATATTACTATTGGCTGAATCTGACGAGGGATGTAGCAGAGTTTGTGGCTAGATGTTTTGACTACCAGTGAGTGAAAGAAGAGTGAAAACATCCAGGTGGACTGCTACAGCCGATCTCTATTCCCGAGTGGAAATGGGAGGTGATTTCCATGGGTTTCATCACAGGGTTGCCGAAGATAGCAAAGTAGCATGATTCCATCATGTTCATTGTGGAAAGGTTAACAAAGGTTGCACACTTTGTTATGGTAAAGTCTACATTCTCAATTAGTGATGTGGCACAAGTATTCATCTGAGACATGGTTAGACTACATGGTGTTCCAAAGAAGATTATGTCAGATAGGGATGCAAAGTTCACTTCCAAGTTTTGGAAGGAGTTATTTGCAGGTTTGGGCACCGAGTTGGCCTTCAGCACAACTTACCATCCGCAAATAGATGGAGAGATGGAGAGAGTCAATAGGATATCAGAGGACATGTTGAGGATGTATGTAATGCATCAACAAAGGAAGTGGGAAGAGTATCTCCCTTTGGTTGAGTTTGCACACAACAACAGTTATAAGGAGTCACTGAGGATGAATCTTTTTGAGGCTTTATATGGGCAGATTTGTAACACTCCCATTAGTTTGAGTGATCTGGTTCGCAGAGTATTGATTGGACCAAATATGTTGGCAGACATGGAACATGAGATGCAGGTGATCAAGAAGAATCTCAAGGCAACACAGGATAGGTAGAAGAGTTATGCAGACATGAACAGGTTGTTCAAGGAGTTCCAAGTTGGGGAACAGGTGTACTTGCGCATCAAATCGAAGAAGAGCTCCTTGCGGATTGGATCATGCGCCAAGCTGACACCACGATTTTGTGCATTGTTCAGTATCATTGAGAGGATTGGGCTAGTAGCCTATCGACTTTCACTACCTTCGATAGTGAAAGTCCACGGTGTTTTCCATGTACCTTTTCTTAAGAAGTATGTTAAGGATGTTGATCATGTGATTGATTGGTCTATATTGTAGGTGGAACTAGATGGATAATTTTAGTCGGATCCTCGGTGTATATTGTAGAAAAAGGTGTTCATGCTCCGAAACCGAGCAATCGAGCAAGTTAAAGTGCAATGGAAGCACTTTGGCTCGATGAAGCTACATGGGAGATGGTGAATTAGATGTGGGCTATGTATCCTTCCTTGTTTGCTAGTTGAGGCAAAGCAACCTTGATATGGTGGTTTGGTGATTGCTTATGGTGGTTTGATGATTGCTTATGGTGGCTTGGCAGTTGGTTATGGTGGTTTAGTAGTTGCTTTATGGTGGTTTAGTATTTGCTTATGATGGCTTGGTATATGCTTCACGGTGGTTTAATATTTTATTTATGTTGGTTTAGTATATGGTTTATGGTGATTGATATATGATTTATGATGGTTGATACATGTATATGATGTTTTGATATATGCTTTAAGATGTTTTGATATATGCTCTATGATGTTAGTATATGTTTGATATATGTTTGGTATATGATTTGGAATATGTTTTGGTATATATAGTTTTGACGATGTTGCTATATGTTGATCCAGGTGTGTATTGGTGGCCACCCGCCAAGTCCACTTGGACCCCCACCATTATTTCTTTCAGCTTTTCAGTTTCCTTAATTGTAGCACAATTTACTATTTTTAGCAGTTTTTCGGGTCCTTAACTTATGGAGCCGTTTTGAGGCCCTAAACGACATTTTTTGGGAAAACTGGGAGCAACATGGGTCCATGGACCGATGTTTCTCTTCCCAAAGTTGTATTTCTTAGATAGATATTTTTAACGAGATATTGTGCATGTCAAACGAAAATCGTATGCCAAAGTTATGACCCCGGGAAGTTGATGTACCAATTTACCCAAACGGGGCCCGTAGTTTGGTGTTCTATGTTTAGGGTTTTCCATTGTTTCTCAACAATAAATAGACCTTCGAGCCTCATTGTAACATAGTTCAGAGGCATGTAGCTACCAAATCTCTTCTCAAAGATAAGCTACCATCGCCCTAGCTAGTTTATTTCCATTTCTGTTTGTAAGCATATTTTAGTATTTTACAGTAATGAAATGAAGTATTCTTTTCGCTACATCTCTATATGTGTGGTTATATTTGTAATTTGTTGCGTTCTTGTTTAAATCCGGATTAGTGGTATTAGAGTGGTCTGCTCTTTCTCTATCTTTCTTTGCATGTCCCCAACGAGGTCGAGATACAAGGACTTAGGGCTTGAACTCGTTGAACCTTTACAGGACCAACCTTGCAAATCCCGACGGCATCCCATGGCAGATGAAAAGAAAGATGAGGGAGCGGGAGATCCTATCAAAATCTTGCTCGAAGAGGCCCTCGAGCGACAAAGGAATGCGATGATGGACAACTTTTCCTAGATCCTTTAGCAGCTATCGAGGGGCGACACATCTACTTCCAGCAGCTACTCTGGAAGCCCCACACCCTTTAAGGTACAAGTTAAATTTGAAATTCCCATATTTGAGGGTCAGATAGATGCAGACATCGTAGATAAATGATTAAATATACTATAAGGGTATTTTTCTATCCATGACTTTTCTGGTCGGGAAAAGATTATTTTCACTCTTCTCAAAGCCATCCCCCACGTCAAGGACTGGTGGGAACCTACTGCATGGAGAAGGATGAAAGTACAGCCTCACTGTTTTCAGCCGCACCCACTTGGAATTCATTCTGGATTGCCATCAAGGATCATTACTACCCTGTCGGAAGCTATGAGGATCAATACATAAAGTGGACCACGCTGCGGCAGGGAAGGACCAAGACGTGCCAGAGTTTACCAATATTTTCCATACCCTCCGCACAAAGTTGGGTGTTAAGGATTCAGATCATCATTTGGTACTCAAATGCCACGGCTGCCTGCACAAGTACATCTAGGAAGAAATAGAATTTCTGAACATCTCTTCACTCGGCATGGCATACCAATATGCCGTCAAGGTCAAGCAAAAGTTGAAACAAAAGAAGTGAGACTTTTGGATCTACGAATCCGAAGCAAGCAAAAGGTGCCCCCAAACCACGGAACAAAGGACAAAGCCAAGGCGGGGCAGCCCAAGACAACCCACTAAAGCTGCAAGCAAAGAACAATGCCGCGAAGTTGAAAAAGGACACAGGAAAGTGGTGTGAGTTCCATAAGAGCTCCACTCACAACACAAGTGAGTGTCAAGCCAAGCAGTCATTGGTGACCAAGCTAAGGGTTTCAGAAGCAGATGCATGTTCCGACTCTGAGTCAGAACCTAACAAGGGGAATGACAAAGGGAAGCAGATTATAGATGTGGATCCCAATGCCATTATTGCCACCACGAAGATCCAGAAGGAGGAACTCGAAGATCCAAAGGAGGAGGAGCGTCTCTTCCACTCCTAGATGTGGGTAAAGGGCTCCCCGCTACAGTTTATTGTTGATAGCGGGAGCCAAAAGAACCTCATTTCGGCAGAGGTTGTGAAGCGGCTGGGATTACCGACCACAACACATCCACAACCGTACACCATCGGGTGGCTTCACCAAGGATGAGATCTTTGCGTAAGCCAGCAGTGTCACCTTCCATACAACATCAAGCCCTTCACGGATGAGGTATTGTGTGACGTTGCTCCCCTTGATGTTTGTGATGTATTATTAGGACAACCATACTTGTGGAAGCGACATGTTGTGTATGAATCAAGGCCCCATGCTATTATTGTTACTTTGGGAAATAAGTTGTACAAGATACCAGAGGTAGCACCGCCTACCGCCATCTCTTTGGGTTACTGCAAAACAATGCAGTAAGCTCTCATTTCCAAAACTGGGAAATTTGTTTTCATGATGATGCACCCTCAAGGAAAGAAGAAGATGGTGGCCACGACCTCCAGACAGGGCCCCTCCGCATGACAACTATAGATTGGACAAGATCATGGAGGAGTACGAGGACATCTTCACCTCCCCTGCAGGGGTTCCTCTGCAATGTCAGGTCAACCACTCCATCAATTTGACCCCATGTAGGTCACTTCCCAATGGACCAATCTATCGGCGCTCCGTTTTGGAGAACGATGAAATCAAGAGGCAGATTCAGGAGTTGTTGCAAAAAGGTCACATCCGTCTGAGTTCATCGCCTTGTGGGAGCCCGATCGTGTTGTTACAAAAGCAGGATGGGACTTGGAGACTCTGTATTGACTATGAGGTGCTAAACAAGATCACTGTTCGTAATAGGTACCCGATCCCACAGTTTGATGACCTCCTGGACCAACTGAAGGGGGCAAAATATTTTAACAAGATCGATTTGAATTTAGGATATCACTAGGTACCAATCGAACCCTACGATGTGTGGAAGACTACCTTCAAATCCAAGAAGGGCCTATTCGACTGGTTGGTTATGCCTTTCAAATTAACGAATGCTCTTGCAACCTTCATGAGGCTAATGGATGACATCTTATGGCCATTCATCAACTCATTTGTAGTGATATGCTTGGATGACATCCTGATCTTCAGCTAGAGTTGGGAAGAGCACCTCCACCACATCCGACAGGTTCTCCAAACACTGCGGAAACACAAGTTATGTGCCAATTTGGAGAAATGAACTTTTGGCATGACCCAAGTTTAGTATTTGGGATACATTGTTGATGAATGGGGGGTGCATGTGGATCCATCCAAGATCCAAGTCATTCGAGATTGGCCACCTCCAACCACTTTGACAGAGCTCCGTAGCTTTTTAGGTCTTTCCAACTTCTATCGTAGGTTTGTGTTGGGATTTTCTCATATCACTTGGCCTTGAGTCAAGTCACCAAGGGAGGAGTGAAAGAAAAATTCTTTTGGTATGAATCTCAACAGAAGGCATTCACAGAGTTGAAATATCGCCTCTGCTCAGCATTAGTGCTCGCATTACCAGACTTGCAACAACAATTTGAGGTCGAGACAGATGCCTCTAACTATGCTATTGGGGCAGTCCTTACTCAACATGGGAATTTAGTGGCATATCACAGCGAGACACTTTCAGACACAGTTCGGAAGTATCCCGCTTATGGCAAAGAGATGTCATTGTGTAGGCCTACCGACAATGGAAGCATTACATTTTGGGGAAGGAAACAATCATCCACAGAGACCACCGACCCCTGTAGTTCATACAGACCCAAGGGAAATTGTAGAAGGATCGCCATCAGAAGTGGTCCACATGCCTGCAAAAATTCCATTTGAATATCAAGTATAAGAAGGGAAGCACCAATAATGTTGTAGATTTCCTCAGTTGACCATTGATCATGGCATTAACCACCATGCTCAACTTTTGTGGGCACGATACTTCTGATTGGCCACTTCTCTACAAAAGTGACCCAGAATTCGGCCACACATACCAGACACTCTTGGAGGGTCAAGATGTTCTAGATTTTCACCTCCAGGATGCCCTGTTATGCCACCTAGGCCACCCTTGTGTTCCTTCAAGTGAGCGTGCTAAGATGATTGTCCAAATCTTTGACAAGATGTCGGGAAGTACATCAGATCATGCACTACCTGCACCATTGCCAAACCGACCATCAAGAAGCAAGGCCTCTATACCCCGCTGCCTACCCCTAATCGACCTTGGGAATCCATTTCCATGGATTACATGTTGGGGCTTCCTTCTACTAAGCATGGAAATGACTGTGTTTTGTGGTCATCAACAGGTTCTCGAAGATGGCCATTATTGCAGCGTGCAAGAAGAATATCACAACAGAAGCCACTGCTAAACTCTTCTTTGAACGAGTGTGGGTACACTTTGGGATCCCAGAGTGTATCATCTCATATCAGGACAACATGTTCCTCAGTACATTTTGGTCCAGTCTCTGGTCGATGCTGGACACCAAACTCACTAAGTCCACAACCTTCCATCCTCAAACTGATGGCCAGACAGAGGTTGTGAATAGGATGATCGTACACACTTTGTGCGTGTACAACTCAAAACATCCACGCACATGGGATGAGAGCCTCCCCTATGTTCAACACAGCTACAACTGGGCTCTCCATAGCTCAACTGGCCATAGCTCGTTTCAGGTGGGTTTGGGATTCCAGCCACTATGTCCCATTGATGTGGTCATGCCATTTGCAGCTACTCATGTAGATTCAGCTCATGTCCAGTCCGAAACAGATAAGGCAAACAACTTCATTGAGCACATCCAACATATTCTCCAGTAGGTCCACGACATTCTAGAGAAATAAATTTCCAAGTACAAGAAGTGACATGATCAACATCAGGTGACACACAAGTTTCAGGTGGGCAACAAATTCTGGTTGCATTTGCAAAAGAAATGCCTTACTAGAGCCTACTGGAAACTAAGACCACTTTGATATGGTCCTTACACCATTACCAAGGTTGGAGACAATGCATTTGAGCTCAACATTCCCCCATTCCTTGGCCTGCACCTAGTGTTCAATGTGGACCGCCTTCGGCCATACTTCCCACCATTACTAGACACATCCAACATTGCAAAACAACTCACACCGACAGAGTTAAATCCAGATTGCATGGAACAAGCTACAACCGATCGGATCATGGATACATAGATCAAGCACACTCACCAGCAGAATATCCAACTATATCGAATTGTCAAAGCAGGGCAACTCCTTCACCAGGACAAGTGGCTCACCAGGGACCAAGTCCAGTAGAAGTTTCCTCATCTCATGGAGGAAATCAACGCAATGGGGACCATTGCTTCCTAAGGGGGGAGGAATGATCTAGGTGGATATTGGTGGTCACTACCAAGTCCACTTGGACCCCGACCATTGTTTCTTTTAGCTTTTCAGTTTCCTTAATTGTAGCATAATTTACTATTTTTAGTAGTTTTTTCGGGTCTTGAACTTCCAGAGCCGTTTTGAGGCCCTAAAATATGTTTTTGGGAAAACTGGGAGCAACATGGGCCCATGTATTGATTTTTTCTTCCCAAAGTTGTAGTTCTCGGATAGATCTTTCTAACGAGATATTGTGCGCGTCAAACAAAGATCGTATGCCAAAGTTACGACCCTTGGAAGTTGATGTACCAATTTACCCAAACAGGGCCCACATTTTGGCGTTTCATCTTCTAGGGTTAGGTTTTTGGATGTTTATGGTTTTCCATTGTTTCTCAACAATAAATAGGCCTTCGAGCCTCATTGTAACACATTTCAGAGGCATGTAGCCACCATCACCCTAGATAGTTTATTTCTATTTCTGTTTGTAAGCATATTTCAGTATTTTACAGTAATGAAATGAAGTATTATTTCCGTTGCATCTCTATATGTGTGGTTATATCTATAATTTGTTGCATTCCTATTTAAATCCGGATCATATGTACACTCGTGTATGTATGTAAATACCGTAATGAGTTATGTTATAAAGCTCCACTATGTGGTCTGGGTGTCATGTTATTACGGTTACGTTTTTATGCTATCATGTGGTTATGTTATCATGATGTTATGATGTCATGTGGATTGGCACTCAGCAGGATGATCATTGAAAATACCATAATGAGCAGTGTTATAAAGCTCCACTATGCAGTATGTTGTCTAGTTGTCATGATGTTCTTCTCTTGAGCAGATCTTTCATTGTAAATACTGCATTGAGTTGTTTTATAACGATCCATGAGGAGTATGTTGTCTTTCAGCAGGTTGCTGAGGTATATGTGTGATTGAACATCGAGGATAGTGTCCCCCAAGGGGGAGGGTTCTGTAATAGCCCTGGTGAAGATTCCATGTAATAAAAGTTAAAAACAATAACCACATATGAGTGGGGCACTTATTCCAAGCTAAATGTTGGGCATGACATCCTGGTGTGTGTTCATTTGGTTGTTTATGGCTAAGGAAATTAGCAAAGGCAATGGCTAAGGCTTTGGAAAGGCAAAATGGAATTTTGGCACAATTATTTATGAAAATAATGGAAATTAGGAGAAAAAAGAGGTGACAGGTCATAGGTTGCATGTGAGGAGGAAAATGAAGGAAAATGAAGGAAACAATGGAAAATGAAGAAAATAGAGGCCTCATTCATAAAAAGGATTATGAGGATTAGTTGGTAACCTTTTGTCAGTTTAGCTTTAGAGCTCTCTCATTATTCTCTCTCTCACATACTCTTGGACAATTAGAGTTTTTTTGGTGCACTTTGGCATTGGAGAAAGAAAGGAAAAGAAGGAAAGAGGAAGCAAAGATCAAGCAGGGAAAGGTAGGATCAAGTAACTACAACAAACTTCATTGCAGGTATCAACTTGCATGTGTATTTTCCTTGCTAGATTTGGCATGCATGGGATTGCGTGTGTTTCTTTTCTACCATGGCATGGGTTTTTCCAGATGTGACGGTATTTTCAACCTAGCCTTGCCATTTCCTAATAGCTTTGATGAGATGGGTTCTCTCATGCGGTTTGTGTGGGATGGATAGATTGGATTTGAATTTGAGTAGGGTGGATCTCCGAATTGACAAACACATGGTGGTAGTGGTCCTTGAACCAAACTGGGGATGCACAAAGCCACTGGCCTAGTAACCCCTGAACCGGACAGTGGGATACAATAAAGCTATATTGTGTGCCTCGGTGGGCCTAGGAATCCTTGTTGGTGAATGGAAAGATACATGGTAAAGCCAAGAGGTGGATTTTATCTTCGTTGGGCCTAGTGATTCTGGGATGGAATGCACGGTAAAGCCTAGAGAGTATGTATTAGTGTAGGGCCTAGTGATCCCTAGATCAAACTGTGGATGCACGGTAAAGCCTGAGAGACTAGGAGGCACTCAAATTCCTCACGGTGTAGGCAGAGAACTTCAGTGGCATCCACATTAATTGGTGTTTTTTTGATGTGTTCTATGAGTCCCACATTCATGCTTGGAATATGGCACGGGAGTGATTGGCTGAAGAGAGACTTGGCTCAGCCAATCTATGGTTGGGTGGAACGTGGTAGTCCCATCACTGATTGGTTCATTGCATTGATTTTCATGTGTAAATGTATTGATGTATATATGGATTTTGATTGCTGATATGTTTATTGTAATTATGTTCCTATTATGCTAATTATATGTTCATTTTATGGCAGCAACTATGTTTGGCTCTCACCATGTTTTTACTTGTATTTGAAGGGATATTGTATCTATGACCTAATCAGTGATAAGGACTCAAATGACATGAGGAAACAATGGTTCATAGCGATTGTCAAATAAGTAAGAGATCCCTACACTTAACTCTGTTGTTTACACTTGCAGGTTACATGTCGATGATATGTTTAATGAAATTCCTGTCATGGCTAGTAGGGGTTTGGTTAAGGCCTTGATCAACTATTCACTTTTGCATCATTGTTTACCTATACTTTACTTAATTATGAGCTTTCATTCCATTATGGTTAGTGGCCTGGGCTCTGGGCCTGAAAAAGTGGCTCAAATCCTAGAGTCGATGGCACAGAACTGGCAAGTTTCGTCCACAGACGCTGGCATGCAGGCCTATGAGAGTGACTTTATGTCTCCAGTCACTCCCATGCCCATAGCATGAGAGGGACTGAGCCTTAAATTGTCCAGAACATCAGTGGGACCCATGGATAGGCTGTTTAAGTGGTTGACTTGTCTCTTGAGGGTTTTGTCAATGGTGTTGGATAGCTGTATGTGATGTTCATTCCACTTCCTTAAGGTCACCTAGGAGGTCAAATATGATCATAGTAGCCTCTCATCTCATGTTTACCCCAGTTGGCATGGTAACTTGGGTGGATGTGTGAGGAGGGTGTTACATGGATAGAAATGGATTGCTTGAGGGCAAGCAATCTTTGGGCGGGAGGATTTGTAATATTCCATTTTCTTGATATGGTCAAAGTGGACTGAATCTGCCCATGGTATTTACTGTGGTATTCGCCCATGGTAGTTTCCTTCATTTTTCAAGGGAAAATAATAAAATAAATTTTCTAAAGAGTCCATCAAGCCTATAAAAGGGGATAGGAGTTAGGCATTGGGATCATCAAGAGTTTTCCTATCTTATTATGTTTTGTTGATAACTTGGCGTGGCCAGTTCTATGTTGATCCCAAGACGAAAACCCCGCGATGACATTTGTGTGGTGAATGCATTGAGGATTCACAAGTAGGTTTCAGTGTCTTAGATTTGTCATTATTGAGCATTCATGCATGCCATTTGAAGGAGTTCCAATCTTATTGTATGGGCATGTGTTATTTTCAGCTAATAATATAAATAAAGGGCTACATTTCTTTTAGATCCCTTGTGTTCTATGCCTAGCTTGTCAATTTTTCATTTATAACACTAAAATATTCTAGACGTGTTGATTATTTGGCGATTTGGGATCTTACATAGCAAGCCATATACTCGATGGTATTTGAATCACAATCTGTGTTAACTTATATAGAAAAAAATAAGTTAACGAAGATCTTCAAATAATTTATTTAAATTTCTTGTTGAAATATTTTTGAAAAGTATAAGATTTAAACATCTGATTCACACATTTTTTTTACTACTAATTACTTTACAACAATTCATTTCTTTTTAATTATAACTGAGATTATTTTCCTATTTAGAATATAGCTTTTAATTTTTAATTTTATTTTGAAGGGACAAACTTACACATCCGCTCATATTGGGTTGTAGAATGAGCCTCTTGGCTTAATTAACATAAGTTCCAAAATAAAGTGTTCATTTATTATGTGATCTTGGAAATATATAGTCTTTATGAAATCTAACAATCTCATAACAATATACAACTTCATAAAGAGTTGGTTATTACCATCTTGATAGGACAATGTGATTTTTAACAAAGTTTACAATACAACGATATACAACTTCACAAAGAGTTGTTAATTACCATCTTGATAGGACAATGTGATTTTTAACAAAGTTTACAATACTGTACCGAGTTCTCAATTTTTAGAAGTAGCAAAAAATCATCCGATTTTAAAAAATGTTGATTCAAAATACACCTTTTTTTGGAGCATATTTTTGACATTTTAATTTTTCTTCTGTATCAAGTATGAACATTTTTTTAAAAATGTTAGTGATTTTCATGTTGATTTCGAAAAGCGTTGATGCAACATCAACTCCTTTTAACAGAGTAACAGTTTTTGAAGTAGTCATCTTTTTCTTCTTCCCTGAGATATTTATTTTTCAAGTGTCCTTAGGTTTGTGTTTTTTTAATTTTTCTTTTCATTTTTTTTAATGAAATCTTAGTTACACACACACATGCACGCACACACACACATAAGTTAAGATTTTCTATATATTTATGTATCGTTAATTAATATTTCAATATACGTCAAATAATTGTCACTAAAAACAATAAATTTAAACATGTCACAAAAAATACATATTTTGAATATAAATATAATAAAAAAATACAAATTTTTAGACATTTTTTTTGTTATAATTGACATGATTTTCATGGGAAAAATTTAATGAGAAAAGTTTTTAAAATAACACTTTTTAAGTGAATTTTATGTCAAAAATTAATAATATTCATAGTTTTATTTTCAAAAAATAATGATTCACATCAAAATTAAAATGAAAATAAGATAATACAAATATTAAACATATAACAACAATAATTGAATACTTACAGTTAGCCATTTCATATATATTGTTTGTGATTTGAGTTGAGCGATAACGTGATTTCATATGAGAGTTTTGGATGGCTCTGCTCAACCATCATGGTTTCCATGGAGGCCTCGAGGGTCATAACCCCGAGGATTGACTGTCACTTGAGCGCACAGCCGACCTGAGACTTCCACCCCCTCGCTGCCTGGTTTACCTTCTGTTGCGGTCAGTTCTTGGAGTATTCTGTGAAGCTCCTGTTCTTCCTTACCCCCGTTTGCTGACCTCTAATCATCTGCTGTGTTTTTGCCGACCGTTACTATCATTTCCCAATTGATTCAGAAGACCTCATGGACTACAAGGAGGACCCCAATGTTGACCAGGTCATATGGGCTCATCACCATTTAGGGACAGGCTCTGAACCCTCCACTACTAAAAAGCGCTCGCTGACAGCTGCCCCGTCCACTCCTTTCCATCTGGGCACCTTGGAAAATCACCCTCCACCTGACGTTCACATTGAATACTTGCATGGCTTGGACTACCCTCCCTTATCTCCTGCTACCCTCAATCTGTTAGGGACTTGCCTACAACCCTCCCCTACATTTGATTCCCCCCTGGTTCATCCTCCACAGATCCCTTTGCCCTCGGGTGCACCCTCATCCTCCCGCACTACTCCCTTCGAACCCTCTCCCCACTCCATGCCTGCTCTCTCCAGTGTAACCCTAGCTCCCGGCAGCCGGAATCCTACATCCCCCATTCGGTCAGGGTGTTGCAGTTCCCCCATCCCTAACCCTAAATCCACCCCAACTACCCCCCTCACTGTCAACTAGAGCTGCAAAAGCCTCTTCAAGGAATATCCGACGGCATGTCATTCAGAAAAACCCAAGAGGGGAAGGTGCTTAAAGCTGTGGATAGAGATATTAACCTTACCCTGGGCGGGGACATCTCGATGGGAGAAGTTATAGACACAGCTAAGAAGGTTCTAGTAGGTTGAGTAAGAGGCAGAAATTACTTAGTGGAGCACCTTAGGCTCTGGACCTTAGAGATTTGGGGTACCCTCCTTAAAGAACTCCTTGTTATCAGACTCTTGGCGCAGGGCTGGTTTGCTCTTCGGTTTCATAGGGAAGAGTACACAAATTCGATTCTCTCACGTTTTTGGCACATTGAGCTTGCTCCAGTTCTATTAAAGGGATGTGATCCCTTATTTGACCCAGAACGCAAATAGATGGGAGCAGGGCCTATATGGGTTCGCCTACCATGCCTCCTAATGCAATTTTGGACCCCTATGGTATTCAAGAGAATTGGAGACGCTCTGGGGACTTATTTAGAACATGACCAGTCCTTTGAAAAACTGGTATTATGACTATGGCAAGAATCCTTGTCCATTTGGACACCAGGGAGGGGTTGGAGGAGAAAATAACTCTCCACTAGAGGCATTTCTCGTGTCGCCAAAACCTGGACTACGAAGGAGTGCCCTCCCGCTGTCGAAGATGCCACAAGGTCGGGCACCTATATAAGGATTGTCCTTTACTCTCTTCATCTACACAGGACACAGCTAGGGGAGTCAAACACCGTCTGTCAGAAGATTCGAATATGGACAAGTAGCATTCTGGACAAGAACATCCAAAGGAAGCGGATGAAGGCTTGGCACTGCAAACAAATCTTCCAAAGATCCCATCTTCATCCCCTCCCCAAACTCGATCCAGGCCTACGAAAGGTGCCACACCTTCATCAGGTATTGATACTTTTTCTTGCTCCTCTGTGTTTCTATTTAATCATGTTCTTACTTCACTGCACTCTCATTCATCTCATATTGATGCATTACTAAGCCCTTAGCTTCCAATCAAATGTGGTTTTGAGCCTCCTCCCGCAATTCTCTCAACCACCCCTCCGTCCCTTCCTGCATTCACCCCCCCTCTTCCATCCTCCCTTCCCTCTGCATCAGGATCCCATTCCTACAACCTCCGATCTCGACCGCTGCACAAAATCCCCTTACTTGGTCTAAGTATTCCTCCCCAACCTGCTGAATCTAAACCTACCAGAGGTAGACCTAACAAGATTGCAAAAGCCATCAAGACAACGGTGGCAAATGTGTTACAGGGTCGTTAGACCACCATCAAAATGGCACTTAGAGCATCAGAGCCCATGGAACCTATTCCCTCATGATTTGGCTTTCCTTCAATTGTAGGGGATTAGCCAATCCCAAGAAAAAACTGGCTCTTAAGCGCCTTCTAAATCGCTTCCCCTGTGAAATCTTATTCCTTCAGGAAACCCTCGGCCCCTCCGACATGATCTCCAAAACTCTCCTCCCTGGGTGGCACTTCCAAGCCCTGGATGTTGTGGGCAGATCTGGTGGCCTCGCTTTGGGCATTAACCCCAAAACTGTCAAGGTTATATCCTCTTGGGGAGGCCATGGCTTCCTGGGCATGGATGCTCTTGCTGCTGATCTTGGGAAACATATATGTATCATCAATATCTATGCTCCTAACCAGAACATACTTGATTTCTAACATTCCTTTCTGGGTAATCCTATGCTCACCGGCTGCACCATCGTTGGAGGTGATCTAAATTTCTCCATTGGGAATGAGGAATCCTGGGGCCATCACTCTCAAATTGACCCCCTCTCCGATCATATGAGATCCCTCCTGGATCTCCATCGGCTTATTGACGTCCCCATGAATAAGAAAATGCCCACTTGGCATAATAGACGCACAAATGATGCTGCACTTGGAAGAAGGCTGGATAGATTCTTAATACATGAAGAGCTCCTCCGAACCCTCTCCCTATACAGACAATGGGTTGATTCAAGAGGCATATCGAACCATTCTCCCATCTACCTTCAAGTGATCGACCCTTCCAGGAAGCCTCAGGCCCCCTTCAAGTTCAATTCTTCATATCTAAAAGACCTAGGCTATGTCAAATTAGTCTCGGATTACTAGAGAGCACAACCGCCTCTCAGAGATCAGAGAAAAGTTGTTGATTTCTGTAGGCACTTGAATCAGCTCAGGAGACTCACCATTGATTGGTCCAAAAGGAAAAAAGATCGGGATGATCAGTCCCAAGTGGACATCGAGGATCAGCTTGCCTCTTTAACAGATGAAAATGGGTTTGGCTTTCTATCTATTGATGCTAAGATCCATCTTGTGGACTTGGAATCTAAGAAATCCAAGATCCTTATGGATAGGCAAGAGTTATGGAGGCTCAGAAACAGAGCTATCTGGATGCAAGCAGGGGATGAAAATACAATTTTTTTCCATAATTTCGCAAATGGAAGGAAAGCCAATAACACTATCTGACAGATGCCCATGGAACAAGAGGGTTTGGCCACCTCGTAACCTCATCTACCTCAGCTTGGTGCTACTCATTTAAAGAGACTCTTCAAAGCACCCTCTGCCCCCTCTCTGCCCGAAATCATCAATCTAGCTGGTCACTTCCCTAGATATTTGGATCCAGAGGGCATAGAAGATCTCATCAAGCCAATGTCCATGGGGGAACTTGAAAGTACTTTAAAATGGTTTAAGAGAGACAAAAGCCCATGCTCGAATGGCTGGCCTGTGGAATTTTATATTACCTTCCTGGAGATTATTGGTCTGGACCTACTTGCAGTTATTGAATAGAGTCGGACTCTCGGCCGTATATATGCCCCTCTCAACTCCAACTTCATAGCCTTGATTCCAAAATTAGACTCCCCCTCCTCTTTTAATGACTTTCACCCTATTTCTCTCTATAATTGCCTTTACAAAATCATAGCCAAGATCATTGCCAATCGCATCAAGCCTATCCTATCAGAACACATCTCTCAAGAACAATTTGCATTCCTACAAAATAGACATATCCATGAAGCCATCGAATTGGCCCAAGAAGCCCTCCACTCTATCAAACTGAAAAAGCTCAAAGGGATGGATCTCAAGATTGATTTAACACAAGCATTTGATAAAGTAATCTGGTTATATATTCGAATGATTCTCACTCACCTTGGCTTCCTAATGGACTTCATTAATTGGATTATGGGCTGCATTACATCTGTATCCTTTGCAATTCTCATCAATGGGTTTGCCTCTCATCCCTTCCAGGCGCAAAGGGGAATAAGACAAGGTTGTCCACTATCCCCTCTTCTATTTCTTCTGGTTATGGAAGGTATGAGCAAATTGATTGACTTGGAGAAGAGAAATGGAAGTCTCAATGGATTGAAGATCACTGATCATTACACATTGACACATCTCCTCTTTGTGGATGATATTCTTATCTTCCTCAATGGGAGTGTACAAGACATCACCACCCTAAAACAGACATTAAAGCTCTTCAGTATTGCTATAGGTGTGGAAATCAACAGGGAGAAATCTATTGTATCCTTCTTTGAATGCTCAAATCGGGAAATACAACTCTCGCTATAAAATTTCCCTTTTTAGGTTTTAGACCTGCAGGCATGTCTGAAGTAGCTTGGTTTTAGACTTAAAGTAGACGGTTACAAACTTGGCGATTAGACCTGGTTGATCACAAAGGTGGAGAAAAGAATCAACATCTAGTTTCATCGCTTCTTATCCAGGGTGGGAAGATTGATTCTTATCAAAGCAATTCTTGAAGCTACCCTTGTCTTTTGGATGCCATTGACATGGATCCCCATGGGAATTCTCAACAGATTACAAAAAGTCTGCAACCATTTCCTATGGAAGGGTCAGAAGGAGGGGAAGCCTTTCGCCTAGGTTAAATGGAGAAAAATTGCAATCCCCAAAAAATGGGGCGGTTGGGGACTCAAACATCTTCCAGCATTTGCTCAAGCACTAGTTGAAAAACAAGGGTGGTCTCTCCTTAAACACAAGAGTCTTTGGACGGAGGTTATCTACCACAAATATAATTGGCCCAACTCAATTATGGATTGGATAAGTGTTAGAAAATTATATATTACTGAGCAATGGAACACATAAAATATTGCAGAAATATAAACAGAAAACGCATAAAACAAGAGAGACACAGATATACATGGTTCACCCAGTTTGGGCTACGTCCACAGAGAAACAACCAGTCCTTCTTTTATTATATTATCCAGTAAACTAAAGAGATACAACCTACAACAGATCCGCTATAACACCCTCTTCACTCTCAATCTCCTCTCTCTTCCTCACTCAGAATACAGATCTACATAGATGCAATACAATTCCCTCATATATAGTGAGGAGTTGCCTTCTAGGGCAAAAAACCCTAAACTAAACATAACTTATACCATCTGATCATCTGCCTAATGAACAACCCAGATTGACTAGAAATTTCCAGACTTCTACAAGGCAAATTTACATCTATTTTTAGCTTCGGGGGCGCTGCCCTTGAACCCCCGTCAGGGGATCGTTGGCCCCCAGACCCCCCAGCCAGGGGGAATTAGCCCCCCCGTATCCCCGCCAGGGGGAAAGTCCCCCCCCCGCACCCCCTCGTGTGGAGGGGTGTACAGTATTCCTGGGGTATACATCCAGTTGAAACCTTTGAATACAAAAGATAATTAGGCTCCACACCCAACAATAAGGCACCCCACTTGGAGCAAAAAAGGAACCACTGTTATTTGGAGGGCCACACTTAATACTTTGCCCATGATTAAAGATGGACTCATCTGGAAAATTGGAAATGGAGCAACTGTGCCAATTGGGATCGACCCCTGGATTGGCAGTGGGAATGCTTATCTTCTCCCACTGGAGCTTATCACATTTTTAAACAATATCGGCATCCCGTACATTTCGCAACTTGGTGATTAGAGAAACACATGATTCTTGTCACAATCTTGTCACTCTGGGATCGAGTGGAATATCCCGATTCAATGGGATGAATCATGGAAAAATTATATACAAGCGCTGATTGAGTCCCATGTTCGATTGATTGAAGACGAGGATGAGCTAATTTGGGGTCATTCCAAAAAGGGTCTATACTTCTCCAAGTAAGGTTACGACATCATTCAAGCACATACAAAACTGGAAAGACTGAAAGGTTGGTGGACTCATCTCTGGAAATTGAAAGCTCCTCTGCGTACAAGGCTCGATGTGGAACATCCTCGAGGATAAAACACCTACCGGAATTGTTCTTAGAAAAAGAGCCTACACATGACCCTCATGGTGCATCCTCTGTCATCAGGAGGAGGAATCAAATCTACATTTATTCCTCACTTGCCCCACAACTAAGATGCTTTGGTTGCAGGTCCTGCTATCTCTCAACATAAATCAAATTTGGCATGGTGAAGATATCCTCAATGCCTGGGATAATTGGTGGGGTGGTGCAAATGAACCCAAATTAAGGAACTTACCACTTTTGGTCTCTTGGCATATTTGGCTGGGATGCAACTGTATAATTTTCCGAGACAGGCCTATAAACTGGGACCTGATCCCACCTAAAATTGTTTCGGGGTACGAGGAAATACCTGCTGAAGAAACCATCAACAGACCTAGAAACTTAAATTAGGAATTAATTGACAAATCTCGGCCTTGGGCATACTTTGATGGGGTAGCACAAGCCCAGGGCTACGGGGGTGGCATAATTTTCCATCTATCAGACACACACTTTTCCAGATTTGCATGGGCTTGGGCGAAGGCACAAACAACTTCGTAGAGCTTATCTCTCTCCATCACTTGATTTATTTTGCTATCCTTAAACAGTGCAGACATATCCAAATATTTGGGGATTCCAAAAATGTTATAAATTGGTTTAATGATGCAGCTACATGCCATGCATTTTCTCTAAGAACTATAATGGATGAAATTGTTTTTTTCAAAACATATTTTGACCATATCTCATGCTCTCATATCTATAGGGAGCGCAATGAAAGTGCAGGCAATCTTTCAAAAGAGGCAACGAATCGTCCTCGAGGAGAATGGCTGATCACTAAACGTACACCAGAAAGAACCTACCTGTTCTTTCACAGGCGATATATAGAACATGAACTTCGGAGGGGGAAAAACCCCCAGCTTCACAACAATTTTTTATTATAAATTCCAGTTTTGTAATTATTGTAATTAATACTTTTGAGTTCTTAATAGATATCACCTTTGGTGACATTCTGATATGTAATAGCTATAGCTAAACAGTACACCCAACTGGGTCTACTCGGTACCTATTTTTGAACTTCTAATAGTTGACAAAGGTCATAGTTTGCATATGCTTAAGGGCATCTACAACATGTAATTTCAATGATTAATGAAATTACGATATTTTCTCCCCGGGAAAAATTGAATACTTATTCTTATCATAAAATCTCAAAGTCAAAACATTACAAGTATAATTAATGAACAATTCTCAAAATTGAATTTGATTTGCTAGCATAAATTAAATTTAATCAATAATATCATATAATGCCACAATTAAATAATTAAAAAAAACAAATATAACAATTAATTTTTTCTATTAAAAAACAATTAAAATTTAATTTTAAAATATTAAAATAAAAATAACAAAAAACATAAAATAAAAATAATATATAATATATATATATATATATATATATATATATATATATATATATATATATATTTTCTACAGGTTTCCCGCACCCTCTCGACTCCCTGTTGGGCGGGGGGGGGGGGGTGATTCTGAGAATCAGTCGCCCTGCCCAGCAAGGGGCTGAGAGGATGCGACCAACCCTGGGCGAGGGTGCTCACACACTCTTAGCCCCATGCTAGGTGGGGGGTCGATTCTCAACAAGGGGTTAAGAGGGTGTTAGCAGACCTCAATCAGGGTTTCTCGCGCCCTCACCCATGCTCATCCAATAGCTCAACCCCCTAGCTTAGGGCCACCCATGCCCACCCAACAACTCAACCCCTAGCTCAGGGCCGCCCAATCCCACCCAACAACTCAACCCCCTAGCTCAAGGTCGCCCATGCCCACCAAGCAACTTGACCCCCTCATCGAGCAAGGGATCAAGAGGGTGTGGGTCGCATTAGGCAAGGGAGACCACACCCTCTTGGCCCTATGTTGGGCGGGGGGCCAATTCTAAGCCCGCCCAGCAGGGGGCTGAGAGGGTGTGAGCGGCCCTTGCCCGGGAGTCTTGATATTTTATCTTTAACTCCATTGCTAGCATCAACACTTTTTGTTTTCAAGGTGTTTTTTCATCTTTTTATTATGTTTTCACTGTCATTTAAAAAAATGTTGAAAATTTACCTCGAAAAAAAATGTTGATGCAACATCAACACTTTTTGTTTTCGAGTTGTTTTTTCATCTTTTCTTTAGGGATTTTTTTCCCATAGTTCTCATTTTGAGAAAATATCTCTTCTTTGATTAAAAACTATGTTTTTTATGCAAATCATATCTAAGATCGTAAATCACAATCTCTTCTTATTTTATAATGCAATTGCCCTTTTTTAAACTTGAAACATTACCCTATCTAAATTAATGGAGTATGCAAACACATATCTCACATGCAACTAATGAATTATTTAATATATGTTTATTCATTTCTTATGAAATATGTCTCCATCCTACATACAATGTGCATGCACTCCAACAAACCATGCAAGTTTACTAATTCTAACTTAAATAGTGTTATGGATGCCATTACTCGGATATTTATGCTTAATATATTGAACCCTAATCTCATAATAAGAGGGTGCTTGAGTCTATTTAGAGGATTTCCTTGGCATGCATGTAATTAGACCCTCCCAATTGAGGTGTTTCCATAGGAGTGATTTGAGTGTTCGTTAATTATCTTATATGAATGACATTTATAATGGCATCACATTCAACATGCTTTTATTGCTCAATATCTAGTCACCGCTTGGATTCAAGCATGCAACATGGGTGAATAATTATTTTTGGGTAAAAAAGGCATTTCCTAATGTATGTAGTATGATGTCTCTCTTCGTGGCATACCTTACAATTCATTACAATGATGTGGTATCAATTAAGTGTCTGAACCTCAATGTTTTGAGATTTTTCCAGAAAGAAGGATAAGTCATTGAAAAGTTTAAAGGTTATATGCAATGTAGAAATTTGAATAATATAACACTTATTCACAGAGATTATCCTGATTATACACTATTTGCGAAATGCATGCATAATACATAACCTCCTCTACCATTAATCATCAATTTGCATAATTAAAAAAAACAATCGCATGTGCACATTGAAACATCAATCACACATATCAACACAATATGTAATGGGGAAAGCATACAGCTGAAAACCCCCAACTATTTGTATATTATAATGATAGAGAACATGTAAAAATACATAGTACAATACTCCTCACAAGTACTCAGTACTATCTCCACATGCTACACACAAACTAGCTTAGATCTGAACAACTCACGGGTTCAAATCTCCTCCACTGTTTGTCTGCCTCTACTGCACAATCCAAGTTGAGAATAGATGAGATCCAAGTTTGAATCCCTTTGGCTTGTACTGCGCAATCCTCATTGGCAGTCTCAATCAATGACTGTGCAAATCTCATGCACAGCTATAGTCACAACTGATAGTAGTCTCACCCTTTCACCCACCTCTAACACTTGTCTCCACTGAACTATCCATGCACCGAGTTAACTCATGTATTCTTTAGTTGATCTATGAGTTAATAATTAGTGAATTAATTAAACTAATTCACACCACTCATCACTAGTGTATTTGTTAGTTAGACTAAACACAACTAGTTCAACTAAGTCAAACTGAACACAACTCCATCAACTCCTCAATCAACACCACCAAACTCAATCACTTGAGTTCTAATTGAAGTCCATCATGCAATAGCTCAACTAACCCATAGGAAAAGCGTATTTCCTTCTAGCAATTGCATGTGCCACATCCGTAGCTCGAACTGAAGTGTTGCAAGGGGATAAGATAATGTTTATAGTCCAAATATTATTAAGAGCTAATAATATTCAACTGTTCTATTTTTTGACTAGTAGTCTAAAAATAGACTCTGCCCATATGTCTAAAAGTAGAGGTCCATCTATTTTTACCAACATGACCAATCATCCATAAATAGCATCCTGCAACTCATAGACCATGATCCATATGTCTAAAAATAGACTTTGCGCCAAAATAGCCTATGGGCCCACTTAGTGAAGGCGACTTCTTTTCACTAAGCTCCATCATCTTGTTGCATTTTCAACAGAAATCGCACTCAACCTGGAAGAAGGAAGTTCTCGGGTCCACGGGATAGAAGTCCTTGTTACAGAGGAAGCCATTGCAAAAGTTAGCGGGCTCCCTCAAAATGGACAAAGATGGTTTTCAAGGAGGACTTCCCTCCCGGAGTTTCTCGAAGCCTTTTTGCAGGCAAGAGAAAGCATCGCCCAGAAGGTTTGAGGATACGACCAAAACTCATTACCGCATCCATGGGGAGAGGTAGCAGAGTTTGTCATCAAATATATAACTTGTGAGGGGAGATACTCCACTATGTTTAAATACCATCTTTGGATATTAGCTCACCTCTGATTCCTCCAAGTAGAGGCCTTTTCATTAAATGTGCCTTATTTCTTACTAAGGAGTCTTCAGCTGATGGCACATTCGGCTCAACGGTCGCAACAGGTGATGGCGGTCGTTACCCATCACGAGCTGGTCTAGCTACTGGTAATGAATGCAATTAGACAAATTCTGATTCCATGGGAACTATTTCGGGATTCCACGGAGGAAGAGATAGCAGCCACTGTGGCCACCAAGGAAGAAGAACTGGAAGCAATGGAGGAAGAATATGCAGAAGAAGATGACTATGTTGACCAGGAGGAGCCAGAAGAGATAGAAATGGAAGCTGAAGAATTTGAAGAAGAGGTTGCTCCCCAAGAGCAAGCTGCAACTGTGCGACCAATGGAAGATGCAGGAGTCGACACAAAAAGGCCCACTAGTACCACGGCCGAGGTTGACCCACAAGAACTAGCCTCAACCGTGGAGCTAGTAGAGCAAATCAATAGCATGACAACAATAGAGGAAGCACCACAACAAGCAAGGACGGGAGAATTGGTCGATATTGTGGCCGAAGGTACCCCACAAGGACTTCCTGCCACCGTGGAGCCGATGGAGGAAGACAGTCTGAATGAAGAAGAGGTCGTGACCACCCCAACCATAGGACCAATGGAAGAGGATGAACTAGGACAAGAAGAGCTCGGAGCGGGGAGAACCTTGGGACCTATTGAGGAAGATTTGGGAGAACTAGGGCATGAAGCTAGAGCTACTCCATAAGAACCAGCGTCAACCTTGGGACCAAACACTGAAGAGCCCTGCCAGTTTTCCTTTTTCTCTTCTATCCCAAGAGGAGCAAGGGTATCTCATTCCCCTCGGACAGAAGAAGATATTGTCGTTCCTTCTGCCTTGAATTTATCACGAAGACCACAACCAGGTGGGACAGATGCTGCCTAGGCGACAAACACTCTGGAGCCTGCAAGGAGAAAAGAGGCAGATATCCCTGAGGCAGGGGAACATGAAGAGGTTCCAACCGGCATATCAATAGGTGATCACCTCACAAGGGCACCACTGGTTGTGGTGATCCCACAAAAAAAGGAAGTAGATGTTGGCGAAGAGGAGGGACCAAGCGAAGCGGTCCTGACTAATGAGCCAATGGTATGGCCAAGCGAGAAGGCCATAAAACAAGAAATAATCGAGGAAGGACGGGCAGTGGAAGGAAATCTGATAGTCGGCATAGTGGAATCTGTCTTGGGGGATTTACCTCTAGCTGAACTAGTTGCCGAAACAGAAGAAGTTTTGGTTAAGCAAGAATGGGTGGAGCTATGTGAACAATGAAAACTACCTGTCAAACAAAAATACCAGCTACAATTTAGAGAAACAATGCGGCTTAAGATGGAGGTTAGGAAATTAAGGAAGCAGGTACACAAATTGTAGAAGCGAGTGAAGAAATACAAGCAGCAAGCCAAAAGGTCCAAAGCCACAGTAGTGGAAGCAGGGACTCAGGTGGACCAGATAGCCACAACTTCTGCTGCCACTCAAACAGACCTATTCAAGCGACTATTTGAAGACCGTGAATATGCCCTAACAGCCGAAGTGTAGACTTGGAAATCCACTGTGGCTTGGTACTAAAGTGAGGTCAAAAGAACTCAAGAACGAACCTCCACAACCATTTTTGAATATGTGGAGCATATAGATGTCATGAGATTGAGGCATGCGAAGCAGCAACTCAAGATGGAGCAGTTGGAAAAGCAAGTGGCAGAGTTGAAATTTGATAAGGAGCAGAAGTTTAACTTAACAGGAGAGGTGATGGCATGTCGTTCCCCTGCTTCTTGTTATTCTTTATTATTGCATGAACGTTTTCTTTTATTCTGCATGGAGAGCATCAAGAAAGAGATCAGTTATGAAATAGAGGATGGTGTACAATTCCTCCGCATATTAAGGAGCCATGTCGTGCCGACACAGCATTTGATGTGTGAATTTTACATGCATGGGTATCTACTGCGCCTGGACAGAGAATTCAACCCGCTCCCATATGTGGGAGACATTCATTTAAGGGCTCTCACCTCTTACACTTTTAATCAGATCAGTTGGCAAAAGGATTTTAATACATTTGAGTCCAATCAGGTTACAAAGCCATTTATAGTAAGAGGAGAACATGAAAGGTCAATAACCATGTTCACTAAACACAACACCTTTTTGGGAATTGAGGGAAATAAGGAAAGGATGCTAAGGACACAGAAATGGTGCCTTGATCTTTATGTCATACAATTAGTCACATTTCAAGATGAAGCCCTTGATTGTCGTCAGAAAAGATGGATGATGTCACCTACAACTGTCCGGAACAGGGAACCATTTGGAGCACTGAATTTTGCACGAGCACTCACCAGAGTGCCCAGGTATGTGCCATGTGTCCAAACATGTGGGGTCCGATGGATGGGGATTCGGTTCCAGTTCCCCATCATCTGGTTGCTAGTGGAAGATTACACCCCAGCATATAATGTTCCAGGTGATTGGTGGAAGGAAATCCTCCTCTCAGAGGGTTTTAAGGTTCCAAGGACAGAGATGGGCGAAGACTATGATCATGCTCAACTCCAAGAAGCTATCAGTCTGCATAACCCAGATCTGCGAAGGTGGTGAACTGCATGAGGACATGCAGAAGGCTAGTTGGGGGGAGATGTTGGGCACCAAATCAAGCTATCTTTCTGTTGCATTTCCACCCTCTTTCTGTCCTTTTTTCACTTATTCATTCATATTTACTATGCTAAATCCGCAAGTAATTACTCCTTTCCTACCTATTGGAATATTTTATTAATGAAGTAAAGTCGCGGGGTTTTGCCTATTCACAACACTAAAACACATGTTTGACCGCAGCTCTCGGAGAACAGGTACCGATCTTTCAGCATGCTGCAGCAGATCCGCAATTCACAGCAACAACCAGCCATAAGGAAGTCAGGTAGTTGGAGTCACATATCCCTGAACCATTCTTGGACCATTCTCTGACCATGTTCATCCGGTGTCAGTGTCGTTCTGAACTAATGTGTATTTCTGGGTATACGGTTACTGGGTTTTGGGGAAAGACATTGTTCTCCTTCGCTGTGTATAAAAGACAGGTTATTTCTGTAAAAGGGGATCCCCCCCTTCAATATTGTAACAGTTCTCTTCCAGTTAATAAAACAACACTTCTTTCGCTGCTCCATTCTTCACTGTGATTAACGCAACCCTGATCAAAGAGTTGGGCCCGCTCTTCTGATCAGGTGCTGCGTATTTCTTATGTGTGTGTCATTTATTGTTTCCTGGTTATTGTTACAGATTGTTAATTCTTGCAATTGCTTTTCTTGAGTATTGTAGTAAGTTTCAGTGTTACAACAATGTTTTGAATATTAATCACGAACCCTTGGTCGGTAATGAATGGTAACCTTGCCCTTGCATATACTTTGCGCATTGCCTTGAAAAGGATACACACCCAGATTGATAATTTAATGTAGAAAAAGGGTGAATAGATTGTTCATACCTGGACACCAACAAGGATTTTCAAGATTCATACCCAACGATACATTGGACATCATTTCATGTTCATCATCACATTGCTCCATTGGTTGATGATTTGGGAGATTCATATTTATAGGAGAAAGATATTCAATTATTGGCCTTGCATCACTGAAATATCTTAATTGTCTTCTTTGATGTGCTTGCTCTTGTTCTCTATTTTGACCTTCGTGTTCTTCTTTATCACCCTCATTCATTTCTTCAAATTTCAATATTTTTCTTTCAAAATTCTTTTTTCATTCTTCTTGAACCCTTTCATCCTCATTTTGTCTTTGTCATTACACCCTTTTTCTGTCATGGTCCTTCTTTCATTGTTCTTCCCCTTGATCATCAGTCATTTATTGCCTTTGCAATCTTCGTTGCTCATTTATGTGTATCCTCTTCCGCCCTCCTTTCATTTCAATTAGTCTTCCATATGATTTAATCCTGATCTTCTAACTCATTGTCTTTATACACTTTGTATTTCTTCAATATTATTATTATTTATTTCCCCATTACTATGATGTTATATTCTTGTAAAAAAACAAAACATATAAATTAACTATAAATATTATATATTATTTAACACCTATTAAAACCTTAAAAAAACATATAAATTAACTATAAATATTATATAGCTGCATTTAACATTATATATATGTTAAATATTTAACACTTCATCTCAAGTATTTTCATTAAAATATGAGCCAAATATATAACACTCTATATGAGATAAATATCATAGAGCTAAATATTTCATTGAATATTTCATTGAATATTATATTTAGTTAAATATTCAATGCGCCTGAACTAAATATTTAACACTCTATCTAAAATCATTAGTCCATCTAAAATAATAATAGCTACAAAATATTTAACACTCTCAGAGAGTAGTTATAAAATATTTAATACTTATATTTAATATTTTGTGTGATTTTTTAGAGTTTTTGGTGCTAAAATTTGGTGGAAAAATTTGTGGTGAAATTTTGATTTGTGTTATTTAAACTAGTTTTTTGATTGTATATATAGATTCAGCACCCTTAAAACTTTCTAGGGCGCTTCTATTGTGTAGGAGTTACCCGTCAAACTTGTGATTTCAATAAGTTTGTGCCCAATTTTAGAAAAATTAGACGGGAAAAATCCACCGGAAAAACTTCCAAAAACTCTCACTAAAGACAATTCAATTGTATAATAATTATACAAATAATGTCAAAGGTAACCATATCATTACTTCTTCAAATTAACCGGAAAAACTTCCAAAAACTCTCACTAAACACAATTCAATTGTATAATAATTATACAAATAATGTCAAAGGTAACCATATCATTACTTCTTCGAATTAACCGAACAATTATAATAAATCTTTGTTTATTTTCTATATTGAAAACTTACCTAAAATCCAACAACCCAACAAACCAGATCACATTCAACCATGAACTTACTTAATTGTTGTTTTAATTGTTAATTATATAATTATTTAATTTTTTGTTTAACCTAACATTAGCTATTTTTATTTTTATCCATGAACTTACTTAATTATTGTTTTAATTGTTAATTATATAATTATTTAATTTTTTGTTTAACCTAACATTAGCTATTTTTATTTTTATTGCTCAACCCCATTTAAATAATAATAATAATAATAATTTATTGAGAAATTACATACTTATACACCTAAGTCCTACTAAATCGTAAAATAAACCACTCCATCAATCATTTTTCCATCGGAGCCAAACCTGAACTCCACCCAGCTTTGGAAAAAAATTTAATTGGTTAACCAAATTTAGTCATTCAAATAAGGACGTGGAAATCTTATGATAGATGGGCGTTTCCGGTGATGGATAGGTGAGATTGTAGCTAGCGCAACAGTTCCAATCCTTCCAAAAACAAAAATATATAATCAGTTGGTTTCTGGTTTTAATAAGATTGAAACAGAAAATGTTAGCTTTCTGCCCACTTTGGTAGCTATGTTCTGAGAGGATTACCATGATTTCCATGTTGTCAAAACTCTCACTGGGATTGTAACTAGCGCAACAGTTCCAATCCTTCCAAAAACAAAATATATAATCAGTTGGTTTCTGGTTTAATAAGATTGAAACAGAAAATGTTAGCTTTCGGCCCACTTTGGTAGCTATGTTCTGAGAGGATTACCATGATTTCCATGTTGTCAAAACTCTCACTGTCTTTTAATAAAGTCAATGTAACATTCGATGCTTCAACTCAAAAGCAGAATTAACACTACAGCCAGCGCTCTCAAAGCCAAAGCAGCGAACGCCAATAACAACAGAGTGAGAACTGTGTGCGAGCAGGGTCAACATGAAAAATGCATGCATTCTTTACATTCATTGGACCGGTTCTCAAACTCTTCCATATATGCATGTCTGCTTGAGGAATGCATTCAGAAGAAAAATCTCTCAAAAGGAAGATTAGTTCATGCCCATATGAATAGTAACAAGGAATTCAAACCAGATATCTCTGTCCTAAACATCCTTTTAAACATGTATTGCAAATGCGGAAGCATAGACGATGCATGCAATGTGTTTGACAAAATTCCGCAACGAAATGTAGTGTCATGGACTACGCTGATTGCAGCTTATGCCAGGGATGGTTATGCCGAAGAGGCTTTGCAGTTGTTTTATGAAATGCAAAGAGCAGGCGTCAAACCAAATCAGTTCACCTTCACCAGCGTTATTGGGGTATGCACAAACTTGGGCACTCTTATGGATATCCACAAGGAAGTAATCCGTCACGGGTTTCAGTCCCATGTTTTTGTGGGGAGTAGCCTCATTGACATGTATGCTAAATTTGGATGTATTGAAAATGCACGTGATGTGTTTGAGAAAATGCCTCACCGAAATGTGGTCTCATGGAATACTATGATTGCAGGATATTCACAGAATGGACGCGTTGAGGAGGCTCTGGAGCTCTTTCAAGAAATGCCAGAGAGGAATGTGGTGTCATGGACTGCAATGATTGCGGGGTTTATGCAGAATGGAGATGATGCTGTCGCCCTCGAGCTCTTTAGGCAGATGCATCTGTCAGGTACGAAGGCAAACTCAAATACTTTCACCACTGTTTTACTGGCATGTGCCAGCTTGGAAAGTCTTATTCACGGGAAGGAGATT